>MU122179.1:40724-65902 GCA_014904905.1 Wilcoxina mikolae CBS 423.85 | reverse complement strand
GTGGGGGCTCTTTTGCAGGGGGGGGAAAAAGAGGGGTAAGGGGCCCAGTTTTCCACCCAACAACAATAGAGGTCCTGTGAAAGAGATGCCCTATCATAGGGGGGGTAATCAGGGGTAAGAAATCGATTCGCAGTATTCGTTTGCGGATAGCTATTGTGGTTGTTGACCTACTTTCGAAAAAACGTTTTTGCTGGTGTGGTTGCTGTGCGACTTAATCACTTAGCAAGGTCCTGGTCGATGGTGAAAAGAAGAAGTATAGAACAGAAAATAACGGGTGGCACCCGCGGAGTCTATCATCCGTATTTTCGCCGACGCACACCCATATCACCTGCAGTGGATGCCTGTGCGTCTCACCATCTGGCGTACCCTCAACACTGCAGTCAAGTAGGATTCGGTTTATTTGATCAGGGTTATGAAATTACGGCATGTAGAAAGCGACCTTATTGTGAGGTTGTAAGGTTACATCTTCCTTGAACTTATTTCCATAGCTCCAGATCACTCTGAAAGCATCACAGCCCCACATATCATGCAGATGCTGCCTGACAAGTGATGGCAATATCGGGATGTTGAGGGTTTCAGCTGCTTCAGCTTGTGATATCAGCTTGACAGACAGTAAACGTGCACAAATAGTTGAAAGTTTAATCTGCCGCAGAGGTTCTGTACTGGGTCGAATCAAAGGTTCAGATTCACCGGCAAGGATCCTTTTCTGCCAGGTGCACCTGGTCATTTGCTGTTTGTCTCGACCAGTCATCATGTTAAGGACTACTGTACTCTCCTTGATGTACCATCCGTACAAAGCAAGACACCAAATAGTTTGTGCCATATTGTCCGTCGTGATATAGTAATCATTCTACTGAAGAAGCTGCAGCATGAAGTTGACTCCATTGCTGATACGGTACGCTTCCTTGACGTTTGAAATGTTCAAGAGTTCTGAGATCTCAGTTGAAATATTATCAGGAGCACCAATCCTGGTATTGAACTCGTATTAATGACTGAGGAGGTACATTTTTGGTTTTCTGAAGTGCTAGAATTGCAGTGTTAGCTGCTTTCGTAAATTTGGACCTTTCCTTGATTCCCATTCCTGATCATACTTCAAGTGCTTCTCCATCATGGCATGACGAAAAGCAGCTTGAGCTGTCTGATTTGCACCGTATACCTCTATCTCCAGACCCTGGGCAATCTCTTGTTGGCGCTCCTCTGACCAATATATTGCTGCTTTTTCAGCTGCCAACAGGTGCTGCTCAAACTCCTGCTTTGCAGCGACAGTCACCTTCGATACACCGAATACAGCAGTCATGATGGCGTAACGTTCTCATTCAAGTTCTCTAGCAAACTTACCTATCGGTCCACATCTAGCTTGGAGATGCAGCTCGAGTTCCAGGCGGTCCTGAGATTCTTTAAACAACTGGCCAAATCGGGCATTGAAGCTGGTCTGTAGACGTTCTGTAGAGTTCTGCTTCGTGTCGTACTATTGTTGTCACGGGCTCCTCTGCATTCCAGGTAGTGACCCGCAGCTGCTGTTCTTTCAGACGTACCTCAAATGTTCTCCGCTGCCCAGTTGTGATACCACAAATCTCTCTATGACACTCTGTCTCTATCTTTTCCATCGCCACCTCTTTAAGTTTTGCTACCTACACTTGGAAGTCGCATTCTAAACGCCTTGTCTGATTCTTGATAGTATGTTGAAGATTGATGATTTGTTCGCACTGGTAAAAGCTTTTGATAGCTCCGTCAAGGTATTTCAATGAGATATTCAAGTGCGTTTGCTGGCTGGCTAGTAAAATAAATCCAATCAGTACCCCAATCGTTTTCATAATCTCTGTATCAGATATACTTTCTGAGATTGTTTTCCCTGCAATGTCGTTGGAAAGCAGCAGATCACATACTGCAGATAGACTCCTGAGTATTTCTTGGATTTCCTTGCCATGCCAGGATCCATTCTTGAGAGCATCAAAGGGTTTAGAAAAACCCAACATGTTCGGGTAGTGTGAAACTGAGGTCAACCGGGCATCGAATTCAGCTTTCAAGCCTTGATCGGTGAGGTACTCCAAAAGCCAGTTAAAGAGATCTTTCACGATACCCAAATAGAGTTGGTGAAGTGCATGTGGTTTTCAAAGGCGATAGATGTTCCACAGAGGATAATTCCAGAAGAGATTCAAAGTCGGTTGCAGATGCACCTCTTTGATTTCATCAACTAGATTCTCCTCCAGGTGCTCTTGATAGCGTGACGTATATGGAGGCTCCCAGTTGCGAAATCATTTGCCATGGCCCATCTCAGGTCCCTTCGGTACTTTACACACAGGGCATGCTTCTCCGACTATCTTCATGATCATTGCGATCTCCAGGTAGTCTCTAGTCGATACTGCTAGCAATGGGTAGCAGGTACATTTGAAACCATCAGCACAATTCCACTCATAACTAGTACCACCGATATTGACTTCTCTAAGTGGTTTCAGGATAGTATGGATCGCTTGGTACCATGAAGAGTCTATATCAGTTGTACCTTTTGGTGGAACTGAAATGAATCCCACCAAAATCTAGGCGTACCTTGATGCTGCACAATGAAGATCTTTCTTAATATTCTCGGTAATCATATATAGTAGCAAGGTGCTCTTGTTACCAGACAAATACGGGAGATTGGTTTTGTCGGAGGCGACGATTACTGGCACAATTGTTGTACTATCGGGTAGTTGCTCCTGAGTGTCCCCATTCATAAGCTAGGAGCGACAACCATACCAGCAAAACAGTTTTTCGAAAATAAGTCAACAACCACAACAGCTATCGACAAACGAATACTGCGAATCGATTCCTTACCCCTGATTACCCCCCCTACAATAGGCCATCTCTTTCACAGGACCTCAATTGTTGTTTGGTGGAAAACTGGGCCCCTTACCCCTCTTATTCCCCCCCTTGCAAAAGAGACCCCACCAATAATTCAACAACCAATTCTTTTCCAATTGACTTCATACTTTGGAAGCATTGAGTGTACATATAATCGAGGCCCACGCTGCAATTTCAAACCAATGGCTCAGGATTTGCAATAGTTACACAAATTCATCGAAAAGTAGCTTTTTCACAACTCCCCCCCCTCTATCTCAATGATATCAGCTTCGATTCTCAAACGGACAATGGCAATTGATTCAGCGGCCCTGAAAGCCCTTAGAACGAACCTTCTATACCTCCCTACAAGCCCCAGACTGTCTGGGCCAAAATCTCTCGAAGCCAAAAACACAATTTCGAATCTCATTGTTTCTCTACGAGTTTTCGTCCGTTCGATACGCCCTTGTTATCACAGTCTCAATACACTTCCAAGTCAACCCTGCCGAAGCTTCGGCTTAATTGGACAAGATTCGAGTTGGCAACACCCGATTTACAAATTTTCGCACTTTTTACATATCCTTCTTTGGAACCTATTGGCCACCGGGGTCCAGCAGACCTATCAGGGTGTAGGCGATGACGTCTGGCTACTTTGCCGCCATTGACCCCCAGAGTCTTTGGGTGGATCCTTCAGAGCTAGGTTGCACTTCCTTTCTTGCAGTAGTTTTACAGCCCCATCACATAGCAGGCCTCCTAGAGGTTTTCTTGTTGCTACAGGTGTCTCTGTATCTGCTGTGAGGAAGCAAAGGCTCTAGTACAAGGCTCCAACACCTTGCTAGGACAAAGGAGGTGAAGCTCTAACCCCCTCTGGGTACAGGTGGTATCGAGGCCACATATAACAACAATAACACGTCAGATTTTTACCAATTTCAAAATACTTAGAAAATTACAATAACTGTAACATATTTAGAATACAGTGAGCTCTGGCAAGATAATCATGTCAGATCCTATGCCACCACCACCCCCACCTGGTGCTTTCAGTACAGACGGAATGCATCTTTACCCAAATCCAAGTTCAGATCTACTATCCGCAATGGACGCCCCAACTGTATGAAGTACAGTCTATACTGACTACATATCTAAACGAGGACGGAAGGGTAAATACGATAGTTCACGTACACTGCAGTCGACATTACCATACCCACAGCTTAATATTTCTCGTGTACACTCCAGCACTCATAGGACCATCGGTTCAGCTCATAACTGAGTAACCTCTGAACCACCCCAACTATCATCCCCAACTCAACAACCAACCAACCCTGACAATTTGAATATCGGAAACTCTGAAAATGCAGATCTGAATCTTGGAGATGCGCCAGAGGATGACGAGATTGATGACCAAAGGTCTGACAATGATAATGATTCCGAAGATGAAGACAATCAAAACCCTATTACCAACCTCGTGGATCCTAATGATGAAGACGAAGTCAGAATTCATAAGGTATTCAAAGCTATCCTTGAACCACTTCACAAGGATATCCTTAAAATCAACAAACGTCTTGCCACCCAAAACCGAAAATTGGCAACTCGCTTGCCCTCAATTGAAACCAAACATGAAATTGCCCTGAACACTATTGCCACCGTTGGACAACGAGTTGAATATCTTGTACAAATTCAAGCCTCACAGAAAGATACACCGCCAGCACCTGCAGACCTACTAATACCAGCAGTTCCGAAAGCTAATTTTCCAAAGCCCACATTATCGTCAGCAATTGCATTAGCATGTGCAAAGACAGACCCCCCGAAAGACAAGAATAGACGTACCCTCAACCACCGCCCCCTCACCAAAAAACAACGCACACTGGTAATTGTCCAACACAGTGATCAACCAGTCACTGCCGATCTTACCCAATATATACTTGCAATCAACACCATCCTCCGCAGGTTTCAGGCTGATCCCTTGGTCAACATCGGCCATGTTTCTGCAAACTACAAACACAATCTGATCCTCCTTACTGCTGATGCATGTCCTGTTGAATTAGTACTAGCTCACAAAGCTGCTGTTGAGGAAACAGTTCGCTCAGATAATACAAATAGCCAGTGTCTCAAAAAACAAGAAACCTGGATCCGAATGATATTTCATTCCATCAATATTAATATGTGTCGCCAGTGTGAAATGGGAATGCAATTATTGAAAGAAGATATTGAGATGAACAACAATCGTATCAAGCTCACAACTCTACTACGATCTCTGACTAAGCCAGAGACACGACCTCATAAAAAAGCAACCACAATAGTTATTGCAGTCCGCACTGAATACGAAGCAAAGCTTATACAAGACCACGGAGTTCAAGTAGACGGAAAAACACGCAAGACTGAATGACATGTGGTATCCCGACGAACCGATCATTGTACTAACTGTCAACAATTTGACCATTCCTACCTTCAATGCAAACAACCTGCCATATGAAATATATGTGTCAAACCTCACACTACCACTTCCCACTGATGTGGATCGTATCCCAGCAAAGGGAAACAATGCGACTATGATATTCTCAAATGTTCCAACTGCAAGGGAAATCATCGGTCCAACGATTCCAAATGCTCAACAATCACCACACTCCGTACCAAAGTACAAGCCAAGTTTATGAAAGACCATCCAGCCCCCACCCATGTCGAAATACCCTTCTTATTCATTAACCAGAATTCGAATCATACAATGTAATTGCAACCGTTCCTCCTTAGTTATCAATACACTTCTTGACTTTGCAGTTGGAACGGCTGACCTTCTTTTACTTCAAGAACCTGGATTCAAACCAGACAACACATTCATTACCACACACCCAGAATTTGAACTTCTGATACCACCTGAAAACTTAAGAAAACACAATCGGACAATTGGCTATGTGGCCAAAAACAACCCCTATATCAAATGCTCCCCACGAACCGACATCAGCCAAGATCCAGATATTCAAGTCCTTGAAACATCAACTCCCTCAATTTTACCGATCACAGTCTTCTATATTTATAATGAACATGAAGGATCCTCCAACCTCTATACCATCCCAAGAAGCTTCACCAATATTCCATTGCCTGAACTATGAATTATTGCCGGTGATATGAATGCTCATCATTCCTGGTGGAATTGACAAACAAAAACACCCAAACGCATGGACTAAATTGTTCAGATCATGGAAACAAATAACTTTTCCCTCCTTAATGAACCGGACACCCCAACATACTACTATCGAACTGGTAACGGAACCACTATTATTGATCTTGCCTTCACATCACAGGCTATCCATGACTCAGTTATAAACTGGGCACTGGATGACAATGCTTCAACCGGCTCAGACCATGCAACAATTCGATTCGATATTGTGGCAGAATTTGAACTAGTTACCACCGACTCCAATAGGATACGATACAACTGGAATAAAACAGATTGGGACATATTTCCAAAACTCTCAATACACTCTCCCATGCCCAATGAATGGTCTGGCAATACCTACACGAACAGCCGACTGAATCAAACCTTGACAAATCTGCCAAATTACTATAAGACATGATTCTTAATGCAGTAAAGACATCTATCTCTGTCCTCCAACCTACAACACATTCAAAACGCTGTTGGACACCACAACTCAAAATCTCCCGAACAAATATGAACTGAGCACAGACGTATTCGAAGAATACTCGCCTCGACAGCGATCATGTTAAGTTCAATATTGTTCGAAACCAATACTTCCGAGATATTCTTACCTCCAAAACATCAATGTGATGAGAATATTTAGCAAATGCACAAGGCACCAAAATATTCACTGCCCTCCGTTATACCAAACCAAGAAAAACCCAGAGAATACTATCCCTGTCATTCTCTAACATAACAGCTGTTACTTTCGAAGAAAAGTCTACCCTTTTCCGATCTACAATATTTCCTCTCCTACCAGTAGCACCTCCCCCGACTGATATCCACAATCCACAAACTCTGCCATGGGTCACATTTACCCCTACCGAAATCAAAGAAGTAATTGTTACCTCAGCCCCACCCAAAGTCTCCAGACCTGATGGACTTCGCTTTCACTGTCTCTGAAATGCCTACTTAGCAGTCACCGAACAATTTAACAGTCTGTTTGCATTACTTGAAACCACAGGATACCACCCCACCTGCTAGCGACAGGCAACAACGGTGATTATTCTGAAACCTGAAAAACCCGACTATTCAATACCGAATGCTAACTGACCTATTGCTCTTCTCAACTGCCTTGGCAAAATACTCGAAAAGTTGATGGCAAACTGACTTGCATATATGGCTGAAGAATACAATCTACTACACAAAGATCAAATAGGGGGATGAAGACAACGTTCTGCTATTGATGCTGCCATGGTACTTACATATGAAATTGAACAAGGAAAGCATGCAAAAGAAATCACCACTGCCCTCTTTATTGATGTAAGCGGTGCATTTGACAATGTATTCAAAGATCGCCTCCTCCAAACCCTACGACAAATGGGCTATCCAATACCAATTCAATTGTGGGTAGAACACTTCTTATCCAACCGCACAACAGCACTGGCATTTGATGGAAGAAAGGAAGGCCTCGGTCCTGTGCGACCAGGGATCCCTCAAGGATCACCCGCATCACCAATTCTTTTCCTCCTGTATCTCAGTCCTCTCTTCTAAGAACTAACAACACACTACCCCTTCTTCTGGACTCCAAGCTACATTGACAATATTGCCATTGTGGTTCGAAGTAAATCAAAAGCCTATAATGCATGTTTCCTGGAAGCAGCTGCACGAACAGCTTACAAATGGGCCGCAAATAATGCTGTACAATTTGATGACTCGAAGTCAGAGATGATGCATTTCCACAACAAACGAAACGGTGATATTACAGACGATGAAAGGATTACCCTATCCAATTGGCACAACCATTTCTCCTGGTACTAAGGGTATCAGCCCAGACGTGGTAAGGTGGATTGGTATTTGGTTTGATAGGAAAATCAACTTCAAACACCATGTCATGCTGAAGGCTGCAAGTGGCAAAAGAGCCCTTGGAGCCCTCAAATCACTGGCTAATACCGAATCAGGATTACCTTCCAGTGCAGTCCACCAACTATACAATGCATGTGTTATACCTGTTTTCGACATTGGGGCCGAAGTATGGTGGAAAGGACAAGCAAAGTATGAACAGAAGTTTGAAACAGTTCAGAACACAGCTCTTCGATGTATACTTGGAGCCTTCCATAAATCACCAACAATAGCCTTACACAACGAATCTGCGCTCCCCCTGATAGCTGTACGACTTAATCACATGCGCAGAAAAAATGCAATTCGAATACTCACATTTCCTGAAATGTATCCTATCTGACAACGTTGCCCATCGACATTCCCTCCATTCTATGAATCTCCTGAGTCCAATAATACAAGTGAACCCTGGATTTCTTGGGACAGCATGCAACAAAATAATCGCAAATTTGAAACACGTCTTATTGAAATGTTATCTACTCTCAGTGCATGGATCTCAAACAGCTCGGAGAAAGAAACCTATTCTACCACTGACTGCTCACCATGGATCGAAAGCAGAGTGAAAACACACATTAGTCCCCTTCCAAAAGAAAAGGGAGTCAAAGCCCAAGAAACCCAGTATGCAATGTTGAAAAACGATATCTGCAATATTGTTTGTTATACGGATGGATCAATGTTGAAGGAAAACATGGGGGCAAGAACCATTGTGGAAATGACAGGAGAAGAAGTCATGGAAGTGACCTACCCAATGAGCCATCAGCAAGAAGTTTACGATGCCGAATTACTTGGAATTCTTAAAGCTGCACAAACATGCTTTCTGATATGTCAATCTAATAACCTCACAAATAGATACATATAGATCTTCACAGGCAATCAAGCCGCCATACAATGTCTCAATACTTTCAAACCTGACCCTGAACAGTTCACTTCCCTGGCACTCTCCAATATCTCCAACAACCTCCATGCACTCAAGATTACGATCACAGTACAATACGTTCCTGGCTATACAGATGTATCTGGAAACGAACTTGCCGACCAGTTGGCAAAATAGACCACTCTCAAAAAACTACGTACCTACTATCACACGTCCTTATCCTACCTTAAGAGGGTAATCGGAGCAGCAAAAATGCAGAAACAGGATGAGTGGTAGATACGACACCCACAAAAGGGAAAGAACTACTTTGGAACTTTCCGTTCCAAACCAGACTAGATCTTCACCAGTGGTAACTGCCGGTTTACCTCAACTGTCACACAATTACGAACAGGCCATGGTTACTTCTGCAGTTATCTACACAAAATACCAACAAACTCTGTTGACTCCCCACACTGTCCATGTCGCTATGGAGGTTCCCAGTCACCAGAACATCTTCCTTTGAGATGCCCCTTATATCAACGCGAAAGACTAAGAATGCGGAATGAAATTGGAGTGGTTTACACCCGATATCTCTGGAAGTATCTTCTATATACTGACAAAGCAATGCAACCTGTGAAATATTTTCTGACCAACACACGTATAGCAACACAATGGTAGTACATGGACCAATTCCGCGATGATGAATACCTTGGGCAGGGTAACAATCGGATTGTGGGTCAGAAAACTGTCAACAATGATATGGAGGAACATCAGAGCAAGTGTGGAGAGGATGATGAGGGGCAGGAGGAAGAATCGGAAGGGGAAGGTGTGGTAATGTAATGGCGATGCCAGGTGCACTTGGCTCCCAGGTGCACTTGGACCTCCCAAGCGCACTTGGCTCTCAAGTGTACTTGGCTCCCAAGCGCACTTGGCCTTCTCTAGTGCACTTGGTTGCCGAGGCCGGGTAACCGCCCTTCATATATAATCACCCTGCGAAGTGCTTTTGGCACACTAGCGATTATCTTACCTACATACCGTACAATTGATATCTATATTACTTATTCCTGTTTGCAACCGTATCTACAAGTATCCGCCCATACGAGGATGTACAGCCTTACACTATAATCGCTTTTCAGTCACCAGATATGTTTCGCTCACGGGACTTCGTGATCTCCTTACATTTTCGATGCGTCACAACACGTACACAAAAACCGACGATCAGCCTATTACACTCAATTGCACCACAATGCCTCCAAAGAAGTCAATTAGAAGTCAAGTACACATCACTGATGATCGCGAAAGCGAGGAAACTCTGCAGGCACCGACGGCTAGCAGCCAACGGGCTTCAGTCGAAGATACCACTGCGATCGATGATAATCTCGACGCCGATGACGAAAATCCGAATCCCGACAACAGAGATCTCAATCCAGAGCGGGAAAATACGCGTGTCAGAGACGATGACGACGACGTCATCGACTTCTCATCAATGATTACCGAAGATGATCATCGCGACATGGCCACCCAGAATCGATTGATGCTGAAGCTACTTTTCAAGCAACAAGCCGAAATGCGAGCTGAATGACGGGCCGAACGCAATGTGAGAGCAGCCGAACAAGCGGAATGGTCCCAGGAGAGAGAAGCAGCTCAGGAACGAGAGGCTGCTAGGGAGCGACCTGCGGAGCAGGAGCGCGGTAAGTCCGGAATCTTTAAGATGGTTGACCCTGAGCGATACTGTAGAGGCACCTCCGAATTGGATAACTTCATCAGTGTTCTCCATGGAAATGTCGACTCTCACCATCATCATTTCCCAAACGGGGTACCGGATCAAGTCAAATACGCCCTAAATCTACTCGGCAGTTGGAGCGGCCATAAGGATCCTTCGCAATGGAAAACGAAGATGGAGGACCCAGTCACTTGGGGCCAAAAGTTACGGATTTCGAACCACCCTGCCATGAACGATTTCAACCTCTTCGTTGAGCAACTCCAAAAGAGGTACGGCGACCCCAACCGCATGCTGAACGCAGCTATGCTGACCTACCGAGAATTCGACCAGGGATTCCACAACCAGGATGAATCAGTACGGGTATGGGCCAACCGACTCCGTACCTTGTGGCAAGAAGCCGAATGGGACGAAGGACAGGACCCTAGGAGGTTATACGAAATGGCCTGGATGGGGATGAAGCCTGGATTACGATCACGGATTAAACCCTTGACGACAAACGGGAGGTTCGGAAGCATCGACGAGCTCTTCAACCGAGCAGCAGCCGCAGAGTTCCAACCCAGACCGGGAAAGGCAAACGGGAGACAACAACAACAATTACAGCAACAGAAGCAGCCTACCAGCAGTTCCGGCAGCAATGGAGAATCGTTCAAACGAACCGACAAGAAACGTAATTTCAGACCGTCAATTTCCGAGCCCGCCGAGACAACCTCTGGTGGAAAGACCACCGGCAGCGGCGGTGGCAAATGTACCGACTTACCTCCAGCACCATGAGTCTTGAGAAAGGTTCTCGACAACCGCCTCGCCAATAAGAAGTACATCCGCTGCAACGGCAGCTACTTGACACACACGTGCCCATGATACAGTCGGGCCAACTTTCAAGACAAAGACAAATTGAACCCCGGCAGAAGCGGCCCCAGCGGTTCCACTGGCAGCAGCCACCAAGTCAAGCAACAAAGGTCGTTTAATACCCAGCAGGCAAAATTCTAGTCTACCTCTCCCGGTACCTGGCTCGGCGAGAGAGGGTGGATGAGACAGAGCTGGGGTTGGAGAGACTGGGAGTGCAGGTACACCGAATTTCATTAAAATCAAGAGTTATTTTGGAGAGCCCAAGTACTGACATGTTGAGTCAGTACCTGTGCGGCACTGAGCGACCAGATTCAGCACATATCATATACGAAGTACTTGTCCGAGATGTTCACAGCGAAATGCTTTTCGTACGAGCTCTCATCGACTGTCGAGCAACGAGTATATTCATGACGCCCAGACTGCGAAGGCGGCTCGGCATACCGAATGAACCAGCATTTATCGCAACCTCGGGCCTCGACGGCCGCAAGATGATACCTGCAAGACAAAGTAGAAAGGCTACTCTCTCGGTTCAGTATTTTAAAAGCTTGGCACCGGTTGACGAATCAGATGTCTTAATTGTGCCCATGAAGACATACGACTTGGTTTTGGGATTACCTTGGTTCAAGGCTCGAAACCCGGAGATTGACTGGAAAGCCGGTCGACTTACAGCCTTGCGAACTCCGAGTGGGCCGCAGGCCGCCACCACCACTATGGATGAGAATCGCGATGAAGCCCCATACGCGGATACCAATGGAACTTCGCAGGGGTGCAGTGGTAAGCCTCCAGACATTTGTTTCCTTGGAGCAACCGCATTCAATGACCTTCTTGAGAGCAATGAGGTCGATGACGCATTCCCCCTATGATTTGGGAAGTGCACAGGGCTGCTGGGAGAATCATTATGGAGCGCGACCTCAGGTGAGAAACTCCGATGCTGGATGGGTGAGCAGGGAGCAGCGGCGGTAGTTGCGGCAGAAGAGCTACTCTGATGGTGCTTGAATGACTGCTACCGGCCCACCAAGCCATAAAGGGAGGAGGCGCGCCACGGTCATTTGTTCCATTGTGTCTGGGCCGGCTGGTACCGCTACTCCTGGGAATTCCTACCCTCCATCAGACGATTGAAAATACACAGCTAATGAGTATACTAGTAGATGGAGCTTCGGCGCCTGAAATGGTGCCTACAGACGATGGTGGTCATATACCAGCCAAGTATAAGGAATTCGTTGAGGTCTTTAGTAAGACCAAGGTAGAGACGCTGCCACCGCACCGGTCAATTGACTATGCAATCGACCTGGAACCCGGGTACAAGCTGCCATACGAGCGTATCTATAACCTGTCGCAAGTTGAGTTAAAAACTCTAAAGGCTTACATCGACACAAACCTGGCCAATGGTTTCATCCAGCGGTCATCATCACCAGCGGTGGCGCCAATACTCTTTGCAAAGAAGAAGGAAGGCGGCTTGAGACTCTGGGTGGACTACCGTGCTCTCAACGAGGGCACAATCAAGAATCCGCATCCCCTTCCACTGATCTCGGAGATGCTTGATCGTGTTGGCAGTGCCAGAATCTTTACGAAACTCGACCTTCACGGAGCCTATCACCTGATTCGCATTAAGGAAGGTGATGAGTACAAGACGGCCTTCCGAACCCAATATGGTCAGTTCGAGTACAAGGTCATGCCATTCGGCCTGACGAACGTACCGGCTACTTTTCAGTCTTACATCGATGATTGCCTGCGGTCTTACATCGACGACTGTGCCGTGTGTTACCTCGATGTTATCCTGATCTACTCCACCGACGAGAAGGAGCACGAAGAGCACGTATGGAAGGTACTACAATGACTGCAGGAGTTCGGCCTCTATTGCAAAGCAGAGAAGTGTCAATTCGGAGTCTCGGAGATCGGCTTCCTCGGCTTCGTCATCTCTGCCAATGGTGTCAGCATGGAAACGGATCGGATCGCGACGATCGAGGATTGGCCGACTCCCAAGTCGGTATGGGACGTCCAAGTCCGCCTCGGCTTCACGAACATCTGCCGGAGGTTCATCCAAAAATATGCTAAGGTGACCCTCCCGCTCACGGAATTACTAAAATCCAATGGGCAGAACTCCAATGGACAGAACTCCACTGGGCAGAGCAAGAGCAGTAAACCGAAATCATCAAATCGATAGCAGCCGATCAGGTCAAAATGGGAATAGACTCGGGAAGCCGAGCTGGCCTTCCGGAAACTCAAAAAGGCCTTCACTGCAGCACCGATTCTGCAGCATTTCGATCCAGCCAAGCCGATCATCCTCCAGACAGACGCGAGCGGCTTCGCGATTACAGGCATCCTGAACCAGTAAGATGGCTTCGTAACCCTCCGGCCAGTCAATTTCTACTCTCGAAAATACTCTCTGGCTGAGCAGAACTACGACACGTACGATCGAAAACTCCACGCCATCGTCATGACCTTCAAGCAATGGCGGTACTATCTAGAGAGCGCCCATCACAAAGTTCTGGTGCGGTGTGACCACAAGAACCTTGAGTATTTCCAAACGTCCAAAGTGCTCTCACGGCGACAAGCTAGGTGGTCGGAAATTCTCTCGGCATACGACTTTACAATCGAGCACCTGGAAGGCAAGAAAAACTCCGCCGACGGCCCATCGAAACGGCCCGATTATGAGATCGGCTACGAGAAGCCTGTCGGGAGTCTCTTGGCGACGCTGGCAGTCGCAGTTGAAACCTACGATGACCTCTTACTGGCAATAAAGAAGGCTCAAGCTACTGACCCATTGGCAGTCGACGTCTCAGGTAAGCTAGTCGATAACCCAATGGCCACAGCCAAAGCCACAGTCAAAGCCTAAGCCGAAAATGGAAACCAATGGAGCGTTATTACTGGAGCTCTGTCCTACGAAGGGAGGATATATGTCCCCACGGACGATGCTCTCCGCGGCAAAGTGATAAGTCTCTTCCATGAAAACCCCGAGTCCGGTCACTTTGGAGCTCTTAAAACTGCTGAGCTAGTCTCTAGGGATTTCTATTGGCCTGCGATGGACGCACACATAAGGAAGTACATCAGCGGCTGCAAAGTATGTCACCAAATCAAGGCCCCACATCATGCCCGCCACGGAATCAACATGCCATTGCCACCACCATTATGATCCTGGGAAGGTGTTACCATGGACTTCGTCACAGACTTGCCAGAATCGACCGCGTCCAGATATATGGGGATCCTAGTCATCGTTGATCGACTGACCAAGATGGCGACCTACCTGCCCTGCAGAAAGGATATCGACTCACCAGAGCTGGCTAGACTCTTCTTCGAGCATGTGATCTGCAAGCGCGGTGTCCCTGACGACATCATCACCGACCGAGGTACCCAATTCACGAGCCGATTCTGGGCGAGAGTCTGCAGCCACATGAGTAAGGATCACCGACTATCGACCTCATTCCATCCGCAGACGGACGGCCAGACGGAGCGGCAGAATCAGACGATGGAGCAGTATCTCCAGGCTTTCTGTAACTATGAGCAGGATAACTGGGTGGAGCTCCTACCATTGGCCGAATTCGCCTACAACAACGCTGTGCATGCTTCGACAAGGATGACTCCCTTCTATGCCAACTATAACTACCATCCGATGATGCAGTTCAAGGTACCCAAGGACTCAGCCTGCTTGAAGTCAGAAGCCGAAGCAGATACCTAGGCAGCCGGGCTGGAAGAGATCCACCGCACCCTCCGGGAAAACATACTGGAAGCCCAAGACCGCCAGACAAAGTACACCGGCGGCAAAGAAATGATGTTCGAGGTCGGGGATGAGATCTGGCTCTCGACTCGGAACATCAAGACAGCGAGGGCATCAAAGAAGTTAGATTACAAGCGCGTGGGACCATACACGGTGAGTAAAGTCATCAACAAGAATGCTTACAAATTAGACTTGCCAAAGACGATGCGTATTCACAACGTATTCCACGTCTCCCTGCTTGATAAATACTCGCTGCCGGCCATCGGCCAGCCGCCTTCGGAACCGCAACCGACGATTGTCGACAATACGGACGAGTGGGAAGTAGATCGGATTCTCGATTCCAAGCGATGCTACCGGAAGATCCACTTCCTCGTCCAGTGGACCGGTTACAACTACCTATTTACGAGCTGGGAGCCGGCAGAAAATCTCGAAAATGCTCAAGAACTAGTCGACGAGTTACATCGGGAGCATCCAACTAAGCCATAGCCATAATCAACAAGGTCGGAGTTATTGAGGATCGGGAGGATTGGGGCAAATGATACGGCTCCTCGGATTTCCTTCTTTCTTCTTCTCTTCTTATGGATTCGGCCCGGTATAAATAGCGTCGGTACTGGTTTTACCACCTACCACTGGAAGTGGATTTCCCAGTGCACCGGATCCGCCGTTGAGGCCACCGTGATAGCACCAATCGGTCGTGGAACTTATGCAGACGTACGAAGGTGTACGCACCTTGTCTTTCTAAATGTATATATATGTTGCAGCCCAGAAGGTCAGCTGATAAAGAAGGGGATGATGTAATGGCGATGCCAGGTGCACTTGGCTCCCAGGTACACTTGGCCCTCCCAAGCACACTTGGCTCTCAAGCGCACTTCGCTCCCAAGCGCACTTGGCCTTCTCAAGTGCACTTGGTTGCCAAGGCCGGGTAACCGCCCTTTATATATAATCACCTCGCGAAGTGCTTTTGGCACGCTAGCGATTATCTTACCTACATACCATACAATTGATATCTATATTACTTATTCCCGTTTGCTACGGTATCTATACGTATCTGCCCATACGAGGACGTACGGCCTTATAGGTGAGCTAGATTGAGCGAAGGAGAAAGTAAAAGGGTGGAGGAGGGTAAACTTCAGGGGGAGAGCCCGCATGATATACAGGACCAGACCGAACGAAATAGACAAAATATTTCACTATTGTACTAAGTGTATTACAGACCACTATGATTGCTTTTGAATATTTCTTTATAACTAGAGTAGGGGTGACAGGAGACTGCAGAACGGTGCTACCTAGCCAGGGGTTTTTCGTTTTTCCTTTGTTCGGTTTCATTTGTTATGCTTGTTGATGGTTATTTGTTTGTACTTCACCGGCCATAGCCTGTGGACTGTATGCTGTATGATGAATAAATAAATAAATAAATAAATAACCAGGACCTCACTGTTAAGTGGGATGATTATGAGGACTGGTGGCCGGCTATTGCAGCAGCACTCTCATTTCCTTTCATCCCTTCAAGCCTGAGTTGACAGACCATCACCATTGGTTCCAAACCAGGAAAATCTGATTTTTCACTACCTAAGGCCTACCGACCTGTTGCTCTTCTCAATTGCCTTGGAAATATCCTTGAAAAGTTGATGGCAAACCGACTTGCATATATGGTTGAAAAATACAACCTACTGCACAAAGATCAAATAGGGGGACGAAGACAACATTCTGCTATTGATGCCGTCATGGCACTTACACGTGAAATTGAACAAGGAAAGCACGCCAAAGAAAACACCACTGCCCTCTTTATGGATATAAGCGGTGTATTTGACAATGTATCCAAAGATTGCCTCCTCCAAACCCTATGACAAATGGGCTATCCAATACCAATTCAATTGTGGGTAGAATACTTCTTATCCAACCGTACAACAGCACTGGCATTTGATGGAAGAAAGGAACGACCTCAGGCCTGTGTGAACAGGAATCCCTCAAAGATCACCCGCATCACCAATTCTTTTCCTCCTGTCTCTCAGTCCTCTCTTCTACGAACTCAAAATCCACTACCGCTGCTTCTGAACTCCAAGCTACATTGACGATGACGCCATTGTAGTTCAAAGCAAATCAAAAGCCTATAATGTATGTTGCCTATAAGCAGCTGTACGAACAGCTTTCAAATGGGCCACAAATAATACTGTACGATTTGACGACTCAAAGTCAGAGATGATGCATTTCCACAATAAACGAAACGGCGATACCACAGACGATGAAAGGATTACCCTACCCAATGGCACAACCATCTCCCCTGGCACCAAGGGCATCAGCCCAGATGTGGTAAGATGGATTGGTATTTGGTTTGACAGGAAAATCAACTTCAAACACCATGTCATGCTGAAGGCTGCAAGTGGCAAAAGAGCCCTTGGAGCCCTCAAATCACTAGCCAATACAGAATCAGGATTAACTCCTAGCACAGTCCACCAACTATACAATACATGTGTTATACCTGTTTGCGACTTTGGGGCCAAGGTATGGTGGAAAGGGCAAGCAATGTATCAACAGAAGTTTGAAACAGTTCAGAATACAGCACTTCGATGTATACTTGGAGCCTTCCATACATCTCCAATAATAGCCTTAAACAATGAATCTGCCCTTTCTCCGGTAGCTGTACGACTTGATCACATGTGAAGAAAATATACAATTCGAATACTCACATTTCCTGAAATGCACCCAATCCGACAACATTGCCCATCAACACTTCCTCCATTCTACGAATCTCCTGAGTCCAGTAATACAAGTGGACCCTGGATTCCTTGGGACAGCATGCAACAAAATAATCGCAAATTTGAAACACGTGTCATCGAAACGTTATCTACCCTCAGTCTATGGATCTCAAACAGCTGGGAGATCAAAACCTATTCGACTACTGCCTGCCCACCATGGACCGAAATTAGAGTCAAAACACACATTAGTTGCCTTCCAAAAGAAAAGGAAGCAAAAGCACACGAAATACAGTATGCAATGTTGAAAAACGATATCTGCAATATTGTTTTTTATACAGATGGATCAATATTGAAGGAAAACATTGGGGTAGGAACCGTTGTGGTAATTATAGGAGAAGCAGTCATGGAAGCGACCTACCCAATGGGCCATCAACAAGAAGTTTATGATGCCGAATTACTTGGAATTCTTAAAGCTGCACAAATATGCTTTCCGATATGTCAAGGTAATAACCTCACAAATAGATACATATGGATCTTCACAGACAATCAAGCCACCATACAATGTCTCAATACTTTCAAACCTGGCCCTGGACAGTCCACTTCCCTGGCACTCTCCAATATCTCCAACAACCTCCATGCACTCAATACTACTATCACAGTACAATACATTCCTGGCCATACAGATGTACCTGAAAATGAACTTGCTGACAAGTTGGCAAAACAGGCCACTCTCGAAAAACCACCTACCTACTATCATACCTCCTTATCCAACCTTAAGAGGGTAATCCGAGCAGCTAAAATGCAGGAATGGAGTGAGTGGTAGATGCGACACCCATCAAAGGGAAAGAACTATGTTGGAACTTTCCATACCAAATCAGACCAGATCTTCACCAGCGGCAACTGCCAGTTCACCTCAAATGTCACACAATTACGAACAGGCTATAGTTACTTCCGCAGTTACCTATACAAAATACCAACAAAATGTGTTGACTTCCCACACTGTCCATGTCGCTATTGAGGTCCCCAGTCACCAGAATATCTTCTTTTAAGATGCCCCTTATATCAACGCAAAAGACAAAGAATGCGGAAAGAAATTGGAGTGGTTCACTCCCGATATCTCTGGAAGTATCTTCTATATACTGACAAAGCAATGCAACGTTTGAAATATTTTCTGCAAAATATAAACATTGCAATACGAAGGTGGTACTTGGACCAATTCCGGAGTGATGAATACCTTGGGCAGGGTAACAATCGGATTGTGGGTCAGGGAACTGTCAACAATGATGTGGAGGAACATCAGAGCGAGAGTGGAGAGGATAATGAGGTGCAGGAGGAAGAATTGAAAAGGAAAGGTATGGTGAGATAGAATGAGCGAAGGAGAAAGGGGAAGCGTGGAGGAGGGTAAACTCCAGGGGGAGAGCCTGCATGATATGCAGGACCAGATGGAACGAAACTGACAAATTTTTCACTATTGTACTAAGTGTGTTACAGACCACTATAATTGTTTTTGAATATTTCTTTGTAACTAGAACAGGGGTGACAGGAGGCTGCAAAGCGGTGCTACTCAGCCAGGGATATTTCGTTTTTCCTTTGTTTGGTTTCATTTGTTATGCTTGTTTATGATTATTTGTTTGTACTTCACTGGCCAGAGCCTGCGAACTGCATGCTGTATGATGAATAAATAAAATAATAATTAAACTATCACCATTGGAGTGGGCCGAAGTTATCAGCACACATTGCGAGTATCGTTTAGGGCACTCACAAGAAGTGGATGGATTTGTCAGAGTGGTAAAGGAGTCAACAGCACATGTTATTGCCATGGAGAAAATTGAATGACCATGCCACTTGGTCTCAGAGATCCGGGCAGCGACAGGAAACGGTTCAGTATGAATTGTAAATAATCATGTGGCTCTGGATACGTACGAGAATGTTTAATAAGATGAAACACATATAGACGAAAGATTTGGAGCCACCTCTGCCATTTGTCCAAAGGAATGAGAGTAGTCTCATGCAGGAGTGCGAACGGAATCCAGCTGGTATATATGGACAACATATTAGTGTAATGAGATCTAGAGATGTCTATTTATACAAATCTCTCATGCTGATACTTGAAGTAACATCGATGTATTGACAGCATAATCTACGAATGGAGTCACATATGATGCCAATTGGCAGTGAGGGCTGTGTTGTGTCTGGGAGGCATACAGAGCAGAGTACGAGAAGGAGCAAGTTGGTGGACCTCTCAGGAGGTTGCAGGAATGCTGTGAGGGTCTCCTATGCGATTGTGGAAAGTTCACAGGTATACCGGCAGCTGCCTGGAGTATGTCGAAACATAATAAAATGATTCTGGAGTGTTTGGGAGCCTCCTGAGTCCCAAGGAGGATCCCGGAAGGTGGGTACCAGGTCAGGGAGAAAATTGCATTTTCCTGATGTGTAGAAGCTATGTTATAACCCTCCAAAGCGATCAAAGATTTTTGATATCTAACTCTCTTTAATGCACTTTTATATTCTGAATATTGACTGCCATATCTCACAGGAAGAGTACTGGTATCATGAACCAGCCTTTTAGTTCTATATCAGCTGGGAATGAGATTTCCTCCCTGAAGAAAGCTACCACTATCAGTTGAATGTGAAGAGCACTATATTCAGTTAGCTTTAACAGTTACTATCTATCAATCAAAGACAGAACTTCTGTATTGCGGCTACCTCTGAAAAAAGCAATTTCTTGTATACCTTAAAATAGTTATCCTGCAAGCTCTGATCAGAATCATTCTTCTTTCAGGCTTGTGAATGCTCCACCTACCAGATTATCAGCCATATCTGCAGGTACAATAAGAGGTAGGTGCTAGAATCCTTATTGATTGGGATATATATTTTGATCCCCTTTTTCGGAATCTGAAGCTTCTACAACAGGATCATTCAAAGAGAGATTTGAGTCATACTCTGAATAATGACGGACGGTGGAACAAACACCATGATAGGGGATGTAGTGATATTGACATGAAGAGAAAATACGTTGGTAGTAGCAGCTGTTGAGATAACAGTGTCTGCACCTCATATACCCTTGAGAAAGTTGTATGAGGTAGACTCAGATGGTATGGAAATTGACGATTGACAGATGGGTTTCTTATGTCTTTGCATAGGTTTGCAATCTTTTCCTTCGAGTATAGATACCTACAGTTGTTAAGTTTAGTTTTAATGAGAAATGACTTCTTTTCTGTTAAAGAAAGGGTACCTAAGGATGAGTTCAGTACATGAATATACTGGTTATATAGTACTCAAGAGCAGACATATGACTATTACATCACCTTCGAAAACAAATCTGACACCCTTACTTCACCCCTATATGCTAACTAGAACTATAACCCATTGCAATTGAAGCAGTATCAAAAGGCAGTTCACCATGATTTCTATACAAGAAGAATGAAATCCTACGGCCTCAGCTGAAACACCTCTACCTGCACTAAAGACAACAAAACAACTACTCCCTAAACTAAAGACTGATTCAAGATGCACAGTACATATGTACGCATCATACAAGGACAAAGAAAATGTCCTTGTAAGGGTTCCTTTAGATTCAGGGCATAATATACCCATGATGTTGAAGCAGTGAGTTGAGTGTAGTGGTGTTCCATTGGTAACTCGAACAGAACCAAAGTCAGTAGAGAATCTTAATGGCGAGATTGTAGAAGGCGCGAGATTACAGTATACCTTTCCAGTCACTCTGCAGTATGAAAGAAATTAAACTAAAGAGCCTTTCGAACAGGGACCTATGGAATCATCGACTGGTATTACGTTATCTTTCTGATGGATCTTCAAATATGGAGTACTCAGAGGAGTCACAAAAGAAGGTAATAGGTTCCAATTGACATCGAAATATTGTCACCAGCACTGCACCAAGGTGGCTGTTGGTACATTTCTGATTGAGTATGATAATGATATCCTTCAGTGTGAACCTGACCCACGATGGATCAGAGTCATCATATCTATGTATAATCAACATAGCAAACAAAATCGAAGTTGTTTGGATTAAACAAATTGCATGGTAGTATCGAGACTTACAATCAGTTTACAATGGGAAAACTATCAATGCTCTACCACCAAATCGATCTTTTGATCATATAATTGATTAAAAAGATAGAGGGCAACCTTTGTGGAGTTCCATCTATACACTCTATGAGAAGGAGTCTTCAGTCCTTAAAGATTATTCAAAGAAAATGCTCGATTCTGGAAAGATTCTTCGAACTAAACCACATGCTGGAGCACTCATACTCTTCGTTCCAAAGCCTCATAGAAGGGATGTAAGGTTATACGTAGATTACAGAGAACTTAACCATGTCACAATTATGAACCGGTATCTTTTGCCACTAATAAATGAACTTAGGTATAGGGGCAATAGCTCCAAGATCTTTATGAAGATTGATCTAAAAGCTGGTTATAATCTAATTCGGATCAACCCAGGTGATATATGGAAAACAGCATTTCGTACGAGATTGTGATACTACAAGTATCAGGTCATGCCCTTTGGATTGACAAACGCACCAGCCATATTCCAAGATATGATGAATGATATCATGAGAGATCTAATCGACCATAGAGTGGTAGTTTATATAAATTATATACTCATTTATATCAAGAATGAAGAAGAGCATGAACGAATGACAAGAGAAGTCCTTCATAGGTTACAAGAAAACCTCTTGACCATAGCTCCTGATATGCTTGAGTGGTACCATGTAATGGCAGTACCAGGTGCACTTGGACTCCAAAGCGCACTTGGCCCTCACCTGTGCACTTGGCTGCCGAGGTCAGGTAAGTGACCTGCATATATAATCACCTCGCAAAGTACTTTTGGCATGCTAGCGATTATCATACCTACACACCATACAATTGATATATATTATTTATTCTCATTTGCAACCGTATCTACACATATTCACCCATATGAATACGTACATCCTTACAGAATAATCGCTTTTCAGTCACCAGATACATTTTGCTCATTGAACTTTGTGATCTCCTTACTTTTCGATGTGTCACGACACGTATACAAAAATAGACAATCAGCCAATTACATTCAATTGCACTCCAATACCTCCAAAGAAGTCAATTAGAAGTCAACTACACATCACTGACAATTGCGAAAGTGAGGAAACTCTGCAGACACGGATGGCTAGCAGCTAATGGGTTCCAGTCGGGAGACTCTCGGTTAGTCTGCAGGATAGAATCAGAGATAACACCACGATCAATGATAATCTCGATACCCACGATGAAAATTTATATTCTGACAATGGTAATTACAATTCTGAGCGGCTGAATATACATGTCAGAGACGATGACAACGACTTCTCATCAATGATTACTGAAGAAGATCACCGTGATATGGCCACCCAGAATCAATTGATGCTGAAGCTCCTTTTCAAGCAACAAGCCAAAATGTGAGCCGAATGACGAGCCGAACGTGACGCAAGAGCAGCCGAATGAGCAGCATGGACTTGGAAGAGACAATCATCTCGGGAATGAGAGGCTGTTAGGGAGCGAGCCGCAGAGTAGGAACGCGGTAAGTGTGGAATCTTTAAGATAGTGGACCCTGAGCGATACTGCGAGGGAATCCCCGAATTGGATAACTTCATAAGTGTCCTCCATGGGAACTTCGACTCGCACCAACATCATTTCCCGAACGGCACACCGGATCAAGTCAATTATGTCTTGAATCTACTTCGCAGTTGGAACGGCTACAAGGACCCCTCACAACAAAAAATGAAGATGGAGTACCTAGTCACTTGGAGCCAGAGGTTACAGAATTCAAACTACCCTGCTATGAATAATTTCAACCTCTTCGTTGAGCAACTCCGAAAGATATACGTCGACTCTGACCATGTGCTGAATGTAGCTATGTGGGTCCACCAAGAGTTCGACCAAGGATTCCATGACCAGAACGAACCAGTACGGATATGGGCCAACCGGCTTCGTACCTTGTGGCGAGAAGCCGAATGGGACAAAGAACATGACCCTAAGAGGTTATGCAAAATGGCCAGGATGGGAATGAAGCGTGGATTATGAGTACGAGCTAAACCCTTGACGACAAATGGGAGGTTCGGAAGCATTGATGAACTTATCAATCGTGCAGCAGCTTTGGAATTCCAGTCCATCCCAAGAATAACGAGCGGAAGACAACAACAACAATATCAACAGAGGCAGCATACCGGCAGTTCCGGCAGTAAACGAAATTTCAGACCATCAATTTCCGAGCCTGCCGAGACAACTTCCGGTGGAAAGAATACCGGTGGCGGCGGCGGTGGCGGTGGTAAATGTACCGACTTACCTCCAGCAGCATGGATCTCGAGGGAGGTTCTCAACAACCGCTTTGCCAATAAGCAGTACATCCGCTGCAACGGTAGCCACTTATCGTACATGTGTCCATGGTACAGTCGGGCCATCTATCAAGACAAATTCAAATTGAGCCCTGGCAGCAGCGGCCCCAGTGATTCCACAAGAAGCAGCCACCAAGTCAAGCAACATTGGTCGTTTGATACCCAGCAGGTAAAACACTAGTCTATCTCTCCCGGTACTTGGCTCGGCGAGAGAGGGTGCAAGGGAAGGATCAAGGAGCTGGAATTTGAGAGGCTGGGAGCGCAGGCACTCATGGCGACGTTGGATGGAGTGGAGGCACACCGATTTTCATTAAAATCAAGAGTTATTTTGGAGAGCCCAAGAGCTCACATGTTGAGACAGTACCTGTGCGGTACTGAGCAGCAAGATTCGGTACATATCATACAGGAAGTACTTGTCCGAGATGTTCACAGCGAATTGCATCTCGTACAAGCTGTCATCGACTGTGGAGGATTGAATACCTTCATGACACTCAAGCTGCGAAGGCGGCTCAGCATCCGGGACCAACCAGTATTCATCGCAACCTCGAGCCTTGATGGCAGTAAAATGATGTCTGCAAGAGAAAGTAGGAAGACTACTCTCTTGGTTCAGTATTTTGAAAGCTTAGTATCGGTTGACGAATCGAATGTCTTAATTGTGCCCATGAGGGCATACGACTTAGTTTTGAGATTACCTTGGTTCAATGTCCTAAACCCGGATATTGACCGAAAAGCAGGTTGACTTATGGCATTTTGAACTCCAAGTGGGCCGCAGAATATCATAATGGATGAGAATCGCGATGAAACCCCTTACGCAGATACAAACGGAACATCTCCAGGGCGCGATAGCAAGCCTTCCGATATTTGTATTACACCTCACAAGCTGTACATCACCAAAAGCCATCGCAGCGGGGTCACCTACGATCACTTGACGAATAGTTGCATCGGGAAAGTACAAGCGCCATCTCTGGACATCATCGAAACTACACAGAATATCACTCGCACCCAACGAAATCAGATGAGCTGTCATGCAGTCAACCACACCACTGATAAGAAATTAGAAGTGGTTATTGGGACGATGCCTCGCCAGCTCATGCCATTGATAGTGCGAAGACAGCTGAGAGGCTGTAG
>MU122179.1:0-32507 GCA_014904905.1 Wilcoxina mikolae CBS 423.85 | reverse complement strand
CATCTTTGTCTTGATTCTTTATCTTTAGTGACTTTCACATCCTGAGCGAATCTTCATAACCTCCATCGCAAGCAAGTCCTGAAAGCAGTAAGGATTCTACTTGTACTGGTAAAGCTGGAGTGACGCTCCCAGTGTTACAATTTGTTTCCTTGGAGCAACTGTATTCAACAATCTTCTTGCGAGCAATAAGGTCGACAACATATTTGCCTTACGATTTTGAGAGTGCACCGTGCTGCTGGGAGCATCATTATGGGGCGAGATCTTAGGTGAGAAGCTCTGATGCTGGATGGGTGAGCAGGGAGCAGTGGCAGTAGTTGTAGCAGAAGAGTTATCAAGAATGCGGGGCATGAATGACTGCTACCGGCTCGCCGAGTCAAGAACGGAGTTCACCGGCTGCAGTTCCTTGGTTCCATTGTGGATGTCCGTTAGACCTGTGGCTCCTGGTTTCCACGACACTTCCACTTCCATCCCCTTATAAGATCTTAGTACTAATGTGTGCAGATGGAACGGACTAGACTGGAGCGCCGATAGTACCAACCGATGATGGTGGTCATATACCAGCCAAATATATGGAATTCATTGCGGTATTTAGTAAGGCCAAGGCAGAGATGCTGCAACTATATCGGTCAATTGACCATGCGATCGACCTGGATCCCGAGCACAAGCTGCTATATGGGTGTATCTATAACCTATCAGAGGTTGAGTTGAGAACTCTAAAAGCCTACAACAAGACAAACCTGACCAATAGTTTGATCCAGCAGTCATCATCACCGGCAGCAGCGCCGATACTTTTTGTAAAAAAGAAGGACGACGGCATGAGAATCTGTATAGACTATCGATCTCTAAACGTGTGGACTGTGAACAACCGGTACCTTCTTCCATTGATCGCAGAGATACTTGCCTGTGTTGGCAGTGTCAGGATATTTACAAAACTTGACCTTCATGGAGCCTATGACCTTATTCGCATTAAGGAAGGTGATAAGTACGAGACAGCATTCCGAATCCGATACAGTCAGTTCGAGTACAGGGTCATGCCATTCAGCTTAACACACACACCCACTACCTACCAGACTCACATCGACAATTGCCTGTGATCTTACATTGTCAACTTTGCTGTGTGTTACCTCGACAACATCCTGATCTACGCCAACGATGAGAAGGAGTACGATGAGCATGTGTGCAAAGTACTTCAACAGCTGCAGGAGTTCGACCTCTATTCACAGTAGAAAAGTGCCAATTTGGAGCCTCTGAGGTCGGATTCCTCAGGTTCGTCATCAGTGCTGAAGGTGTCAGCATAGAAGTGGACCATATCTCTACCATCAAAGATTGGCCGACCCCTAAATCAGTGTGGGATGTGCAGGTTCTGCTTGGATTCACAAACTTCTACCGGAGGTTCATCAGGAAATACGCGAAGATGACGCTTCCTCTTACCGAATTACTAAAGGCAAGTGAGCACAGAAAACCCGGAAAATGAAACACTGGAGGTCGTTCGAAGTCAACCGAAAGGTCAATGACCAAGTGGGAGTGGACTAGACATGCTGAGTTGGCCTTCCAGAGGCTGAAGAAAGCCTCTCCTGCGGTACTGATCTTGAAGCACTTCGACCAAGCCAAGCCGAGCATCCTCCTGATAAATGCGAGTGCCTTTGCCATTGCAGATTTCCTGAATCAGTATGATGGCTACAGATCCCTTTGGCCAGTCTATTTTTACTCTCGCTAGTAATCTTCAGCCGAGCAAAATTACGACATGTACGATCGGGAACAACTCGCCATCGTTGAGACCTTCAAGCAATGGCGTCACTATCTGGAGGGAACCCACCACAAGAACCTTGAGTATTTTCAAACTTCCAAATTGCTCTCACGGTGACAAGCTAGATGGTCGGAAATTCTCTCGGCATACGACTTGACAATCGAACACCTGAAAGGCATGAGAGACCCTGCCCGACGGTCCATTGAGACGGCCCGATTATGAGATCGGCTATGAGAAGCCAGTTGGATGGCTTTTGGGGACCCTGGTAGTTGAACTCTACGATGACCTCCTACTGGAGATAAAGAAGGCCTGGGCTACTGACCCATTGGTGGTCGACGTCTTGGGTAAGCTAGTCGATAACCCAATGGACACAGCCATAGCCAAAGCCAAAGCCAAAGTCAAAGCCAAAGACAGCAACCAATAGAGTGTCATCGCTGGAGCTCTGACCTACAAGGGGAGGATATATATCCCTGTGGATGTTGCTCTCTACAGCAAAGTGATAAGTCTCTTTCATGACAACCCCAAGTCTGATCACTTTGAAGCTCTTAAAACTGCTGAGCCAGTCTCTGGCAATTTCTATTGGCTTGCGATGGACACGCTCATATGGAAGTATGTCAGCAGCTGCAAAGTATGCCATCGAATCAAGGCCCCATGTCATGCCCGCCACCGAATCAACATGCCACTGCCATCACCATCACAACTCTGAGAAGGTGTCACCATGGACTTCGTCACAGACTTGCCAGAAGCAATCACATCCGGAGACACAGAGATCGTAGTCATAGTTGATCAACTGGCAAAGAGGGTGACCTACCGGTCCTGCAGGAAGAATATTGACTCACCAGAGCTGGCTAGGCTCTTCTTCAAGTATGTGATCTGCAAGCACGGTGTTCCTGACAACATCATCACCGATCGGGGCATCCAATTCACGAGGAGATTCTGGTTGAGGGTCTGCAGCCATATGAGTAAGGATCACCGACTATTGACCGCATTCCATCGTCAGATTAATGGCCAGACAGAATGGCAGAATCAGACGATGGAGCAGTATCTCCGGGCATTCTGCAACGATGAGCAGGATAACTAGGTGGAGCTCTTATCATTGGCAGAATTTGCCTACAACTACATGGTGTATGCTTCGACAAGGATGACACTCTTTTGGATCAACTATAACTACCACCCAAGGATACAGTTCAAGGCACCTAAGGATGTAGCTCAATCCCGCTTGAAGTCGGAAGCGGAAGCAGATACCCTGATAGCCGGGCTGGAGGAGACGTGCCGCACACTGAGAGAAAACCTGTTGGAAGCTCAAACCCATCTGACGAAGTACGCCTTCGGCAAAGAAATAACCTTCAAGGTCGGAGATCAGGTCTGACTTTAAACTCGGAACATCAAGACGACGAGAACATCCAAAAAGTTGGGTTACAAGTATATCGAGTCATATACGGTGAGTAAAGTCATCAATAATAATGGTTACAAATTTGACTTGCCAAAGACGATGTGTATTTACAACGTATTTCACGTCTCCCTGCTTGATAAGTACTTGCCACCTGCCATAGGCCAGTCGTGTTTGGAACTGCAACCAATAATTGTCGACGATACAGATGAGTGAGAGGTCGATCGGATTCTCGATTCCAATCGACGCTACTGGAACATCCACAATCTCGTCCAGTGAACCGATTACAACTACCTATGTACGAGCTGGGAGCCAGCAAAGAATCTCGAGAACGCTCAAGAACTATTCAACGAGTTCCATTGGGAGCATTCAACTAAGCCACGGCCATAATCGGCGTGAGGACGGAACTACAGAGGATCAGGGTTACGGAGAATCAGGAGGATTTGAGGCAAGCGATACGGTTCCTTGGGTTTTCTTCTTCCTTCTTCTCTTCTTATAGATTCGGCCCGGCATAAATGGCATCGGCATTGGTTTTACCACCTACCACTGGAGGTGGATTTCTCCGTGCACCGAATCGGCCATGCGGCCGCCACGATGGCACCGATAGGTCGTTGGACTTATGCAGACGTACGAAGGTGTACGCACCTAACCTTGTCTTTCTTTATATATATATATGTTGCAGCCCAGGAGATCTGCTGATAAAGAGGGGGATGATGTAATGGCAGTACCAGGTGAACTTGGGATTTCAAGCGCACTTGGCCCTCACATGTATACTTGGCCCTCACAAGTGCACTTGGCTGCCGAGGCCAGATAAGCGCCCTTCATATATAATCACCTCGGGAAGTACTTTTTGCACGCTAGCAATTATCTTACCTACACAGGAAACAATTAATATATATTGCTTATTCTCATTTGCAATCGTATCTACACGTATTCACCCATACGAGGATGTTCATCCTTACATACCAGAACCAAGTTGAGTTTCTTGTGTATATCATATCAGGAAAAGGTGTCAGAATGGCCCAAGACAAGGTTGATACAATTCAACAGTTGAAAATGCCAGGATCAATCAAGGATATTCAGTCTTTTCTAGGATTTGCCAATTGTTATCGTCATTTCATCAAGGTCATTTTGAGGATGCGCCAGCTCCTGACAGATCTAACCAAACGAACCAGGGAGAGATTCGATTGGGAAGGAAACATACAATATCAACAGACCTTTGATCTATTCAAGACGTATTTTACTAAGGCATCAATGCTTTGTCACTTTGAGCCTGTACACTCTGTAGTGATCGAGACTGATGCTGGCGACTTGACTTTTGATACAGTCCTCTGTCAACATATCGTTGGACTATTGTACCCTGTGGCATACTACTCTTCAAAAATAAACAAAGCAGAGAACAACTATGAGATCTACGATAAGGTGATGTTAGCAATAGTATTTGCCTTTAATGAGTAGAGACGTTATCTCGAAGGTGTAGCCCAGCTAATCAGGATTTTAACTGATCACAAGAATACTGAATATTTCACCACTATTAAGATTCTGAATTGGAGACAAGTACGTTGGGCACATGAACTGGCTGGTTATGACTTCAGGATATTTCACAGATCAGGTAGTGCGAATGGGAAACCTGATACATTATCTACGTATTCAGAGTATTTATTTATTTACTAATTCATCATACAGCATGCAGCCTGCAGGCTATGGCCGGTTAAGTACAAACAAATAACCATGAACAAGCATCACAAATGAAACCGAACAAAGGAAAAACGAAAAACCCCAGGCTAGATAGCACCGCTCTGCAGCCTCCTGTTACCCCAGCTCTAGTTATAAAGAAATATTCAAAAACAATTATAGTGGTCTGTAACACACTTAGTACAATAGTGAAAAATTGTGTCAGTTTCGTTCGACCTGGTCCTGCATATAATGCGGGCTCTCCCCCTGAAGTTTACCCTCCTCCACCCTTCCCCTTTCTCCTTCGATCAATCTATCTCACCACCCCTTCCCCTTCCGATTCTTCCTCCTGCCCTTCATCATCCTCTCCACTCTTACTCTGATGTTCCTCCACATCATTGTTGACAGTTCCCTGACCCACAATCTGATTGTTACCCTGCCCAAAGTATTCGTCATCCCGGAATTGACCCATGTACCACCTTCGTGTTGCTATATGTGTGTCGTGTAGAAAATGTTTTAAAGGTTTCATTGCTTTGTCGGTATATAGAAGAAACTTCCAGAGATATCAAAGGTGAACCACTCCAATTTCTTTCTGCATTCTTTGTCCTTCGCATAAATATAAGGGGCATCTCAAAAGAAGATGTTCTGGTAACGGGGGACCTCCATAGCGACATGGACAGTATGGGGAGTCAACAGAGTTTGTTGGAATTTTGAATAGGTAACTGTGGAAGTAACCATAGCCTGTTCGTAATTGTGTGACAGTTGAGGTAAACTGGAGGTTACCACTGGTGAAGATCTGGTCTGATTTGATACAGAAAGTTCAAACGTAGTTCTTTCCCTTTCGTAGGTGTCGCATCCATCACTCACCCCATTCCTTCATTTTAGCTGCTCGGGTTACCCTCTTAAGGTAGGATAAGGACGTATGATAGTAGGTAGGTGGTTTTTTGAGAGTGGCCTGTTTTGCCAACTTGTCGGCAAGTTCGTTTCCAGGTACGTCTGTATGGCCAGAAACCGATTGTACTGTGATCGTAGTCTTGAACGCATAGAGGTTGTTGGAGATATTGGAGAGTGCCAGGAAAGTGGACTGTCCAGGGCCGGGTTTGAAAGTATTCAGATGTTGTATGGCAGCTTGATTGTCTGTGAAGATCCATATGTGTCTTTTGGTGAGGTTATTACGTTGACATATCTGAAAGCTTGTTTGTGCAGCTTTAATAATTCCAAGTAATTCGACATCGTAAACTTCTTGTTGATGGCCTATTGGGTAGGTCGCTTCCATGACTTCTTCTCCTGTCATTTCCACAACGGTTCCTGCCCCAATATTTTCCCTCAACATTGATCCATCTGTATAAAAAACAATATTGCGGTTATCTTTTTTCAACATTGCATACTGGGTTTCATGGGCTTTGGCTTTCTTTTCTTTTGAAAGGAGACTAATGTGTGTTTTGACTCTGCTTTCGATCCATGGTGGGTAGGCAGTAGTAGAATAGGTTTCGATCTCCGAGCGGTTTGAGATCCATAGACTGAGGGTAGATAACGTTTCGATGACACATGTTTTAAATTTGCGATTATTTTGTTGCATGCTGTCCCAAGGAATACAGGGTCCACATGTATTACTGGACTCAGTAGATTCATAGAATGGAGGGAATGTCATTGGGTAACATTGTCGGATTGGGTGCATTTCAGGAAATGTGGGCATTCAGAGTAGCACCTAAACAAGGGGGACATAGTGCTGAAGAAAATCAAAACGAACCAATTCACCACGTTTTAACACCTGATCAGCTGTTAACTTCCGAAGGGGAAACAGTTCTGGTGACAGCAGTGACGTTACAAGGCAAACAGATTTTAATTTCCTCTACAAGGTTGAGATCAATCCCAGTAGTCAAGTTTAATTCAGAGTTGTTGGAGGCAGTAGTAGAAACCACAATCAATGATGCTGTATGGCAAGAGGATAACATCAGAGCACAAAATAGGTTATGAGATAGAAGAAGTCATAGGAAGCCAGTATCGCAACAAATAAAAGAAAGTGCTGTATCTGATTTAATGGGCAGGGTATCCAGACAAAGCACATTGGACTGAGAAACTTTAAAAGCATTTTGACGACAGGAGATTATTATAGGAGTATCATAAATGCAACCCTCAGGTGGCTAAGGATAAGAGCTTGAGCTATTACCTTTTCTCCACGAAGGAATTGTAAAGGCTAGTAAGATGTTTAGATTATGGATTTGGTGTGAGGCACAAGAAGTCATATTTTATCAGGTCAAGGAAGAAGGAAGGAATTTTGGTTTTGGTACAATAGGTCATTTTTACCAAAGCAATAAAGAACAGATTAATATGATTGTTCAAAGACCAACTCTATGAGGAGCGAGGTAGTGTTACACCTCACATGATTGTACACCATCAGATATCCTCGAAGCAGGGTCACTTACAATCACTTGATGATTGCTGAATCCTGATGGTACAAGCCCCATTCCTGTACATCATCGATTATCCACAGGATATTACACGATTCAGTTATCAATACCAACGAAATCACATTAGCTATTATGCAGTCAATAATACCACTTATTAGGAGTAACAGATGGTTACTGGATCGATATGCTGCCAGTTCATGCCACCAATAATACGAAGACAGCTGACAGGATGTAGATACAAAAGTACCAGGGTTTGCATCATCGCTGGAGAAGCCTTTGATGTCCCTAAAAATCGAAAGGATACAATACTCCTGGGAGCTATGTTGTCGAAAGGATACGATAGGTCTAGACAACTGACGTCTGAAGGAATGATGTCAGTTGAGACTCTTTTCTTCTGAGTAGGAGATCTCAGTGGCAAGATACAGAAGATAAGGCAGAGTGGTGATGGGTAGAAAAGGGTATTGGTGCGAAGAGTGAGTAGGTATAGAAGCTCTTAAGAAAATCGTAGATAGAAGTAATTGTTTGAGCGAGAAAAACGAGGTATAAGGACCTCTGAAATCTCCAAGGGTAGAAGGGCAAGCTTCTTGATGAGGAGAATAAGCCTTAACAATATACCTATTGGAAAGCCAAATATCATTGTCTAGAATCTTTATCTTTAGTGACTTTGAAATCCTGAACAAAACTCTATAACTTCCATCACAAGGAAGTCCTGCAAGTAGTAAGGATAATACTTGTATTGGTAAACCTCGAGTGACGCTCCCGATATTATACTGGGATAACTCTCAGGATATTAGTTTTCTTGGAACAACTGTATTCAACAACCTTTCCTGAGAGTAACCAGGTCAACAATCCATTTGCCCTATAGTGTGGCGTATGTACTGGGCTGATGAATACATCATGGAGCAGTATCTCAGGTGAGAAACTCCGGTGCTGGATGGGCGAGCAGAGAATAGCAGTATAGTTGCGACAGAGGAGGTAGTAACAAGGAGGGGCTTGATTTACTGCAACAGACTCGCCATGTCACAAAGGGAGTTCACCGGCTGTGGTGCATTTGTTCGGTCTTGAGTGGCTGTTATACCCAGCACTCCTAGTTTTTGTGATACTTTCACTTCGATCCTGGTATAAGGAATTAGTATTAATGTGTGCAGATAGAGCAGATAAATTCGGCCATGAAGTACTGGGAGTACCGACTGACAATGGTGGTTATATTCCAGCCAATTATCAAGAATCCGCTGAGGTTATTGGCAAGTAAACATGGAAGAGATGATGTCACCATACCGGTCAATTGACCATGCGATAGACCTGGAATCTACGTACTAGCTGCCATATGGGTGTATTTATTACCTGTCAGACATTGAGTTGAGAACTCTACAGGCCTACATTGAGATAAACCTGGTCAATAGTTGAATTCAGTGGTCCTCATCGCTGGTGGCAACTCTGATATGTTTGGCAAAGAAAAAGGATTGTGGCTTGAAACTTGGTGATGATTACTGAGCTCTGAACTTGATGACTTTCAAACACTGATACCCACATCTATTGATCTCTGAGATCCTTGACCGTGTTGACAGCACCAGGATACTTTCGATACTTGACCTTTACTGATCCTATTACCTTATATGTATTAAGACAGGTGACATGTTCAATATAGCATTCTGAATCTGATATAGTCTGTTTGAGTACAACGTCATGCTATTCAGACTGACGAATGTTCAGGCTACTTTTCAGTCTTTTATTGACCATTACCTGTGGCCTTACATTTACGACTTTGGTGTATGTTACCTTGATGACATTCTGATCAACTGAACCGACGAAAAGGAAAACGATGAGTATGTATGGACAGTAATGCACCGGTGGCAAGAGCTCGACCTCTATTGCAAACCAGAGAAGTACCAATTTGGCATCTCAGAGGTTAGCTTTCTCAGCTTCATCAGCAGTACTGAAGGTATCAGTATGGAAGCGGATCGCATCTATACAATGGATGATTGGCGGACGTCTATATCAGTTCGAGTTGTGCAGGTTCTGCTTGGGTTCACAAACCTCTATCAGAACTTCGTCAGGAAATATGCAAAGGTGACAATTATTCTTATTGAATTACTAATGTCAAGTGAGCTTAGTAAATCTGGAAAACACAGTGATTCCAGAGGTTATTTGAAGACAACAGAAATGCCAAGGACCAAGTGAGAGTAGACAAGAGATGGCGAGTTGGCTTTCCAAAAGCTGAAGAAAGCCTTGTCCTCGGCACCGATCTTGCAGTACCTTGATCCAGCCAATCCAATCATCCTCCACCCGGACATGAGTGGCTTTGCGATTGCTAGTTACCTGAACCTGTATGATGGCTTCGGGAGTCTTTTTCCAGTCAACTGTTACTCCCAACATCACTCTCTGGCTGAGCAGAATTATGACACTTATGATCAGAAACTTCTCACCATCATTGAGACATTTCAGCAATGGCGATACTATCTGGAAGATACCTGCCACAATGTCTTGCTGCAGTGTGACCAAAAGAATGTACAGTATTTCTTGATGTCAAAAGTGCTCTCCCAGAATAAGCTCATTGGACTGAGATCTTATCGGCATGTGACTTCTCTATTGAGTACCAGGATGGCACAAAATATCATATTGATGGCCTGATTATGAGATCTGCTATAAGAAGCCTGTCGAATGGCTCTTGGCAACCGTGGCAGTCAAATCCTACAATGACCTGCTGCCAGTGATTAAGATGGCCCAGGCAACTGATCTTTAGGGGGTCGATATCTCAGGTATGATGGTCGATAACGAAATAGGTACACCCAAAGTCAAAGCCAAGATCGAAGCTGCAGAGGTGAACCAATAGAGTGTTATCACTTGAGCTCTGACCAACAAGGGAAGGGCATAGGTCCCTGCATATAATCCTCACTGTGTTAATGTGATAAGTCTCTTTCATGACAATCCCGAGTCTGTTAACGTTGGAGCTCTTAAAGGTACTGAGTTAGTCTTTGGAGATTGCTATTAGCCTAAGATAGACGTGTACATAAGGATATATATCGGCGACTGTGAAGTATGTCACCGAATCAAAGCTCCACCATATACCCACAATGGAATCAATATGCCACTGCCGCTACCATAACGAGCATGGAAAGATATTACCCCGGAGGTAGTCACAAATTTACCAGAATTGACTTCGTGGGGATATACAAAGATATTACTCATCGTTGATCAGTTGACAACGATGGCAATCTAACTGTCCTGCTGAAACAATTTCATCTCAACAGAGTTGGCCAGAATCTTCTTCAAACATATAAACTGCAAATGCTGTATCCCTGATAACATCCTCACCGACCGGGGCAGCTATTTCACAAGCCAATTCTGGATTGTGATCTTCAGCCACATGAGTATAGATTATCGACTATTGACTGCATTTCACTCGCAAACAGACGGCAAGACAGATCAGCAGGATCAGATCATGGCCTAGTATCTGAAGGCTTTCTGCAACTATGAGCAGCATAACTGGGTGCAGCTCTAATCATTGACTGAATTCGCATTCAATAATGCTGTACATGCTTCGACATTGATGACTCCCTTTTGGTCCAACTATAACTACCACCCGACAATGCAGTTCAAGGTACCCCAGAACCTAGTCAGCTTGAGGTCAGAAGCCCAAAGAACAAAATGCTAATTATCTTCGAAGTTACGCACCAAATCCTGAGTGAAAATCTGTTGGAAGTGCAAGCCTGCCAGATTATATATACTGGTGGCCAACAAATAACATTCAAGGTCTGAGATTACGTGTGGCTTTCAATTCCAAATATCAAGGCAACGAGAATGTCCAAGAAGTTGGATTGCAGCAATATCAGGTCATATACGGTGAGTAAAGTCATTAATAAGAATGCTTAGAAAATAGACTTGCCAAAGATGATTTGTATGCACAACCTATTCCATAATTCCCTGTTTGATCAGTACTCGCTGCATGCCAATGGTCAGATGCCATCACATTCACAACCGATGATTATGCATGATACAGACAAATTGGAGGTTGATTGGTTTCTTGATTTGAAGTGATGCAACTGAAAGCTGTACTATCTCATTCAGTGGGCCAGTTATCACTACCTATGCATGAGCTTCATTCCGGTAGAAAATCTCAACATTGCTCAAGAGCTACTCATTTAGTTTCATTGGGAGCATCTAACTAAGTCATGGTCATAATCGATATCATCGCTATGAAGGATTGGAGAGTTTTAGAGGATCAGGATGATTTGGAGCAAATGACATGCTTCCTTGATTTTGAATATTCTCTTCTTATGGATTCCGCTCGGTATAAATGGCATCGGCACAGTATTGATCACCTACTGCTGGAGGTGGATTACCCCGTGCACTCCAACTGCCATGAGACTGCCAAGATAGCACTGATCGATCATGGGACTAATTCTGTCATATGGAGGCATATGTACCTTATCTTGTCTTTCTTTATGTATATATATGTTGCAGCTTAGGAGGTCTGCATAGTGTTGGCAATGAACCGTTGGAAGATCGTACCATTGAAAAACCGATATGGTTCGTAAGAACCAGATCCTTCCAAAGCTATTCACTGTAAATTCCACCAATTCGGCATACAGTTTCGGACGGAATCATGTAATCCAGTTCATGTCTGACCCGTTCGGATCTTGATCTATCTTGTAGCGAACTTTACAAGCTACAAGATGAATTACCAATCACGCTTTGTAATGGCAGTCTATGATAGAGTAACCACTCAATCACCCAGTATATAGTCAGCTTGTATGAGTGCTCTTGCACGTCATCGATAACCTTACCTATTGAACCTACTCTACTATATTTACTTATCCTCATTTGCAAACGTATCTACCTTATACTCTTATACAAGGCCGTACATGAACGTTTGCCCTTACACGCTTATAGGAAAAGAACTTGTGTACTCAATGTTTTTTCCAGTTATTGGATTCCGTTAAAGATTTGAATTGAACTTCGAAACTTCGCCAAATCTCGGATCTAATACTCTTCGAATCCCAGCTGGGTCCGATCTGCCATGAACCGATCCACTTTGTTGCCAACACTAGATCTGCAGATAATGAGTTGGATGATGTAATCACGGTATCAGGCATACGTAGTCTCGTAAGTTCACTTGGCCTAGTCACTATACTTCACTTCACAAGAACCCTTGATCTTGGTGGTGCAGTTGGCCTCAGAGGTGCACTTGGACTCATACGTACACTTGGTTCGCAGGTGCAATTGGTCACCCATACTGGGTAACAGCCCTTCATATATAATCACCTCGCAAACGGCATTTTGACCGTTAGTGATTATCGTACTTACATTACTATACAATCGATATCCACTTTTTCACCCATTCTATATGCAACTGTATCTATGCATATCCATATGTACTAGAACCGACTTTCATAGTTATGTATACAATTTCATTTCGAGATATTTATAAAGATACAACTTACAAACAACAACTATGTTCCCGATTAAAAGAATATTATTCAAATAGAAACTATAAGATTGAAACGATATAAGTAGTTTATATGATTACAGACTGAAGTTCAAATTTTAACAAGAATACTATTTATTTGAGTAGAATATAAATATTGCATAGATATTACTTGTACAAGACCTGGGGGCGGCTTCGCAGCCTTGGTATTTTTGGTAAGAAGGTGGTTCCACCACCTCAGTTTGGTTTTGCAGGGATATCATCCAAGTTTTAGAACTGACCAAGTCTGTGTGGCAACAACCTTACCCCATCAAAAATTGACAAATTTATATGTGAACTATTGCATTAAGTCCATGAGTATAGATCAGAGAATTGAGGGTTTGGTACATACAATATGCAGCTTCGTACGATTTATTTTTTGACAGTCTTGAATTTTTAATAGCTTGAAAACTCATTGAGCACGAATCAAAAAAGCCTGTGTGTTGGCCGAAAATCTATCAAATCTGAATGCTACCCATAGAGTCTTGAAGATATCAAATATCGGAGATCACCAAAAGATATGTAGCGTGAAGCTGCATATTTTACATTCCAAACTCTAAGTTCTCTGATCAATATTGGCGGATTTTGATTGGAAGAAATGTTTTTATTGCAGGGATATACTGCGAACCAACCAATGAGAATGCTTTGTGTGGATATTGCATGATCACATACATAGCTATAGTATTATAATAGAAGACAACAGACTATATTGTTATCAAAGGAACTATATTAGCATACAAGATATTTAATAAAGGAGTACTTGAGAAATTTGTTGTTGGAAGAATGTGTTACATTACAAGCAGTCAGAATGAAAAGTATTAAATTCTCTAAAGATAGAAAAACAATCTTCTTAATAAGGAAAACAAACTTTAACAATATAGTATTGGAAAGTCAAACATCTTTGCCTTAAATGTTTAGTTACATTTATCTCCTGAATGAATTTTTACAACATTTTCTGCAAGTAGAATCGAACATGGATATAAATAAGTATTGTACTAGTCATTCTGATATGATACTCCTCAGACTGCTATAATATTTGAGGACTAATATCTTGTCAGTTATAAAAATTCTTTTTGATAATTCTTTCCAGTATACTTCAAATAGTCATTTGGACTGTGAGAAATATCAATCAGTATAGTGGCCAGAAAGTTTAAATATATAAACAGTCAAAGAATAAATGAATATTTGTATGGATAAAGTTCAAATCATAAAACATCTTAAAAATACCAATTGTGTTCAAAATATTTCTGAGAATTGAGTATTTATATGTATACATATATATGTTGATTTGAAGTTGTATATACTATTAAATGTTAATTATATACATATATATCAAGTTTGAAAGTTGAAACATTTAGTTGAAGTTCAAGATAATACCTCAAACAATAAAAGACAAATTCAAATTTACTACAGGTAAATATTAGAAAATTGTTATTTGTTGAAAGGATATATACCAATAGTTTCAGAGATATTCACGGACATTACTAATATTCTTGAAAGCTTTTGGAGTCTTCTGGAGATATGTCAGAGTTTCAAATACTCTGAAATTCTTTCTTTGATATATATTTCAAGATTCAAACCCTTCCAGAGTGAAATGAGGTAATCTCAAAGTTTTCCTAGACATATATTAATGTTTCAAGTTCCAATACCTTTGAAGCAGTGCAAAAGATTCAAAGAGACTCATTGAATAGTTATCAAAGGGTCGACTATTCGTGAATCTCTTTCAGAGTATTTCCATGAATATTGTATTATAAAATATTCTTGCAACTTCTGACTCTTATTTAGAGATCTCATGAAGCTTCTATAAATATACTAGAGCTTTTTTCAGTACTCTAGCCTGGACTCCAATCGCCTAATTACAGCTGCAGATAAAATTATATTATAGATTTCAGTACTTCTGAAAGATAACTCTGAGGAACTGGGAAATACTAGAAGGAGATCAATTGATTATAATTGATAAATCTATTATGTATTTGCAGTGTGTAATATTGATTATTGAAGTTTACCATATCTTTCCTAAAATCAAGAAATTTCTATTACTCTACCAGTACGAAACAAATAGATAATGTCACCTAATAAACAATCACAAATATATTCAAGTCCAAATGTTTATTGTTAAATAATATCTTTTTGCCCTCACCATATGAGACATCCTTACTGACTAAATATACAGATCTCATAAATGTACCAACTGGTATTATATATATATTGTGATCTAATAGTTCTGTATAAATGAACTTTTCAATACTATTGGAAATCCCATTTCATTCTTCATCCATGATTGCTATTACCATTGTTTAATGCTGAGCCCAGGAATATAATATCCTTTCCTGCTTCCTTTTACTACACTTCGAAAAAATCAGAACTTTACTATATAATCAGTGCTTAAAACATAACAGAATTATATTTCAATATATGCAGAGAAAGTATAAAATAGGAAATGACATGATCTGATCCTGAAGTATATTTTCAATTCAATTATCCATAATTTCAGCATACTGAATATTTACAATATATACTCTATATATTTCATTGTAATTGGCTTTGGTCAATTCAACTTTATAGTTCAGTCCAATTCATTGAACTGTCATAGGCTCATGAAAAGGTTGATTGTAGTATAAAACAACTTTTTATAGTTTGATCTGAATATTATCTATTAGAGTTGCCAGATTTCACTTAAAGATAAACAGTATAATTGTTTTATCTTATTCATCCTCAAGATGAATACAGAATAACATTGGAAGATATGGAATATTGAATTTACAGGATATATATTTCAGAGACATCATTCATTTTCTCCTGTACATCTCACACTTATGTAACACTCACAATGAATATATGTTCTGTAGTTCTGGACAGAGTCCTGTCTTGTACTCTGTTTTTTAAATTTATCATTGGGGGGTATACGGAATATTTCTTCAGTTCTTAGCTATATATTGAAGGTTGAATCCTATATTCTGTTGAATTAGTAACATCTTAATTCACATACTATCCCTGAACTATATTCTGGTGTTGATCTAGTTAATATCATAATACTCTATAAGTACAAGGTGGAAGAAAGTTCTCTCTATATTGTCAAGACTGAAGTGTTTGATATTTATTAGTAAAATACAATTTTCATTGTACAAGTTTTTATAAGTATTCAAAACTTTAACAATTTGCTCCAGGGTCTCTGAAGAAATATTCAAAATGTTCACTGTTTGCTCTAAAGTTTTGAAAAAGCAGTAGGATATTTCTGTTGTAAATTTCAATAAACTTTCAAAAATATTAAAAAGTTCTACATAGATTAAATAATTGTTTAGAAGGAAAGAAAATAACATTTCAAAAAAAAAAAAAAGGTATATTTTGCAGTAATTGTATTTGAGAAGCTGTCTAGTATAGTTGACTTTAATATTCAGGTCATAAGTATCTCTCTTACTGACAATATGAAGCTGTACTGATATCTTGATCGTATAGTTGTCCTCTGAATATATTTGTTAAATTGACTGCGAAATATTATTAACTATATGTATTCTGAGGTAATCAAAATACAATATATGAGTTATGACAATTTTCTGAAACTTCTGAATACCATACTCATCCTATAATATCTCAAACTATATGTACTGTGTAGAACTTGAACATACCTTCTTAAACAGATTCTATTATAGTATAGGTATACTATAAATCTTACTTTTATGTATATTCATAATCTACTCTCCGTTCCTACTTTTCTAAGTAGTAGATATATCGGTAAAAAGACCAAGACATACTCTGCGCACTAGAATATTTAGGGTGTATCAGTTACGTCTGTTGATACCTCTTGAGGCTCGTCATAGTGTGATACTGCCCATTCGTATACACAACTTCTGGTATTGCGTTTACACTTTCTGACGCAGCATTTCATACTGATGCAGTAATACAAGGTACATAATTCTTACTGATTCATGCATGCAGTGTACATACGATTTGATCTACAACACTATTAATGTGATATATGAGTGCAATGTACACTGTGATATAATGCAATGTTCACAGCATGCGATGTTTATATGATATACTAAATGGCATTCACATCTCGGGCGACAAATACAGGGCAATAACATAACTGAGAATATTGGATATTGACTTCTAATATATACTCTTTCCCATTCCAAATGTCACCAAATATAAATGTCATACTATACGTCACATCCAGCTTGAAGCACATCCTTGAAACTCCTCTATTATTCACAGTTATCTACCGACTCCGACTTTATGTCCTTGTACTCATCCTCATTTTCATCCTTATCGTCATCCATATCCTCATCCTCATTCTTCTTATACTCGACCTTATCACAATCCAGCTGGAGACTACGATATAGCTGAGCACGACTCCTGATACTGTAAATGTTATCATGCTTATTGTCGCTATCATTGTCTCCATTGTCAATTCCAGCCTCAGCATCAAAAGACAAATCTTTAGCGATGGGGATGTGGATTGCAGAAATAATCGGAGTCTCAATATCTGATTCCATCATTAGGGCTTCCATCGCAGTCTTGTTTATTACCACTCAATGATGCTTGGTACCAGGTGATATATTACTATTATTGGCTCCTTTCACAGCGAAAATAAGGTTGTTGACAGCTGCCCTTATGGACTGAATTATCTTCTGTCGCAATGGAGAGGGGAGATCATTCCATATATTCATGAGATCAGTGTAAGTCTCTGCAGAATGATAGAGCAATTACACGAATTGTGAAAGCTATACTGACCAGTATCATTATCTCGATTGAAGAAGTACTCCCACTCAGGTCTATTGTATTGGATTTTGAAATCATTCATCTTAACCTGTGTTGGAACTGAACCTCCATTTCTTTGCCACTCTGTCAGTGTGTGATGCAATACCGTACATGTTAATACAATCAGTGCCGGAGGTATCTGTTTCAGAATCTAGTCATGCAAGCCCTCTGAATGCTTGCCACATTTGCAGATTCGTTGGAAGAAAGGTATAAATAGATATCGTAGAATCTTCTGGGCAAGATAGTAGCTAGTATTGGCAACGAACCGTTGGAAGTTCGTACTATTGACAATCCAATTCGGTTCGAGCGAAGCGGATCCTTGCCAAGCCATTTGCCTCAAAACCCTACCATTTCGGCCCACAACTGCGAACAAAAATACGAATGTGTGTTCTTGTCCAATCGGTTCGATTCCTAGTGCATCTTGTAGCTAACTTCACGCGCTACAAAATGAATCAAGAATCAAGCCGATCGGACAAGAACTCGCTTACCGATTATCATTGGTAGTTGTGGCATTCAGTTCGAGATTTGAGTCGAATCTCAGAACTTCGCCAAATCTCAGATGCAATCCGTCTCGGATCCTGCCTCGGTTCGATTCACCAAGAACCGATCTGCTTCGTTGTCAACACTAATAGTAGCTAGCTCATTCCTGATAGTATTAGCGATGCTACAGGTTGCAGACAGAACTTATATCAGGTTCATTCGTAAGATCGTTTTGATATACTACAAATGTAAAATCAGAAAGAATGAGGTCAATGTGTATGCAGCGCTCATTATCATCGAAACGGTACAAGTTATATAGTCTCCCTACATACTCACAGGTCTTGATGATCATGTGCAATCTGACTGTATTGCAACTGTTAGTGATCCGACATACGGTCGATTAGTTAGTGAGAATGCACTTCTGAGAGATATCTAACTATCCTGAGGCACTCCCTCTGGCATTGCAGGAATCTAATATTGACTCCTTGCTACCTGCATACCATCAGCGAGGAATGCTCTACTGACCTTGTGTTGGAAACGATATGTGTGTCGGTATCTACCACTCTTGGAATCATATATGCTACCCACAGAAACTCAGCTTCAGTTGGAATTGGTGTCTCACTCAGTGATTGCTTCTCTATCATGTGACATATTGTTTCCAGTACAGTAGTAACTCGAAGCTCACCTGTTGCAAGGATACTTCGAATGCCATATCATTTACTGCTGACTGACCGACTCAACAGTGTCCTCGGCAGAGGCAATGGCATGAGTTGTTAAACCGATGATGATAAATGTTGACTTTGGAGGTGACCAATATTCGTCGCTGAATGAATACCGACATTGGAAAGTACACTGGGAGATGGCAAGATCGAATTGGAGGTCTGATATAGTGGGGGCAGAGATCGTTTCGGACTGGATTTGGGGTGGATACAATAGGTATAGATGCTGATGAGGTCTGAGTAGTCAAAATCGAACCTTGGATATGTGAGGCTGTAGTCTTCATCTGCTTTCGCTTCTGCATGTCAGCCTGTAAAGTGAGTTTCCTCTTATGACTGTTTGCTGTACGTGTCATTGGGGTAACAACGCAAGAAGTGGCTGGTGCTGCTTTTAAAATTGAGGATGCTGCCTTGTACAGAGATATTGTTGTTCAGGTTATTGTCAGAAGGCAGGAATGACAGAAAGAAAGGCAGACAAGTGCAGAAAGAGAGCCTGAAGCCAGTACTTGCAGCGGATCAGGTTGCGATTTTGAGTTCATGATGTAGACGAAGGGAAAAACCATGTGGAAATGGACTGACACGTCACTGAGTATTGCACCTAACAATATTTCTCATAAAAAGGTATATTTACATGATTTCGTATTAGCATGTCATGAAAGTGTCTCGTATGATCAACAATAAGACAGGAGCAACTCCTGAAGATACAAACAAAACCCTGACTAGCCCAAATTCAATCAAATACTTGCATCTTCTGACCCAATTGCACCCACAAAACCAAACACAATAATGCCAAGAAAATCCAAACAAGACTAAAATCAACCCTGTAAAATACAAAAATAACTCCACCCGATCTTAAGGGGATATGTAAATACCTAATCTGACCCAACCCCCAAACGTGAACCTAGGTGTATCAGCATGGTAGTCATTTCCAGTACTTTTGGATATACCAAGAACTATCACTCAAATTGCTGACCTATCTATGATAGAGTCACACACGATTCCTCGACCTGTGTGAAGCTCATATCAGTATTGACATCTTTGAATATATCAAATGCCACCCACACTGATGACTGGTCCACAGCTACCGACACCGACGACACGTCACATATTGCCTCCTCCTCCACCATAACCTCTTCTGTTTGCGACCTCACCTCTCACTGTTTGCGACCTCGTCTCCTGCTGATGCTGCAACTGCACCACCGCTCGCAATGTCACCTCAACAATGTGTACTGTCTCCACCATTCATGCAACTCAGGTACACATTGACTCCTCCAGCAAAGATGATGATACATCTTGTAGAGAGGTACACTCGACGTGGTGACTAGCAGTAACCTCCAGTTGTATCATTGCTGAGTGGTTTATTGTAATGAACTCTAGAGCAATTGTCATGCTCTCAGCCGGTTTGGAGTCACTGGGTATTTCTGAGGGAGACAATAGTGGTTGTGGTGATTGTGGTGGTGGTGGTGGTGGTGGTGGTGGTAGTGGTGGTGGTGGTAGTGGTGGTGGAGTAGCTCTTGCAATCTTTGGAGGTGCAACTGCTATTGCCTTCAGATCAGTCACAACAATGAGAGGGTTGTAAGCTGTAACAGTAAAGAAGGTTGACACAGAGTCATTGCCATTGAGTCGAATTGTATCCTGTTGCAGTACAGAGGCTTCACCGAATATAACTAGATATCCAGGAATAGAACTGACATCTATGAAACGACACATATGACTCACAGCACAGTATACAGCCTTCACGGTGAGCTTCTGAACTCGTACCAGATGCCATCCATTTGAGCTGTGCTGAACAAAGGTGTTATTCCAACAGTTATAGCTTTCTGGACCATACTTTTTTGGGTCGACAATACTAATCCTGCAGGGGTATATAAGCATTGAGCTGGTACGGACAGCATTGGTGGAGATGTCATCGAATTTTCGATTCTTCTGGAAGGCAGAACCAATGATAATTGGTGGCATTGTATGTTTGTAGGAGGGTAACTGCAGCTTTGATGTCTCAGGATACCAGGTGTCTTTCTTGACATGGTCTTTACCATGTTTGGAGTTGTCACAGTTATCGGAGTTGTCGGAGTTGGGGTTGGCATCATTGTCTCTAGGTTAAGGTTGGTATTCTTCGTGATATCAGCTCATCTGCACCCGAGTATAATCACAATAGTCCAGCAGAAATACCTGGAACCCACTCCACAATTCTATTTATTATGGTTAAGTCAATATCTGATGCTTCCACATTCCCTGAAACTGTGCAAAGTATCTTGTATTCACTGGGTCCAAAAAAAGGATATCATACATCAAGTCAATCATGGCATTATCCTGGACACTATAAATGGCATATATCCGAATAAGTTCCCAAATGTACTCGGCCATGAACTGCTTCATAAAACCATCTAGATGGAGAGTGACCTTAATTGCATTGGTTTTGGGTGGGGGGAATGCGATCTTTTTGAGTGGCATTGCAATGTACTGAGCTGTATATAAGGTGTTATGAGGGGTCGATTAGGGTAAGAGTTAATGTGTCTAAAAACAATGATAAGAGTGGTAAATAGGTAAAGATGGAGTAGATAGAGAGGATGGGGAAGAATCGAAATGGAGGGTGTGTATGGCAGTAAATATACAATGCAGAATGGGCCATCAAGGTGCTGAAATCTTGTGAAGTAGCTCACAAATGAGTTGAATCAGTTGATATTATCAAACATCATACTTGAAAAGGAGCGTTCCTGGTTATGAGCCGCTATTGGCACGTTCATTCTGGCCTGAAAGATGTAGCACATATTTTATATGACTCTGAGAGTCGTTTCAACAACTTCTTGAGTGTGAAACACATTTGTTATGTGAATATTGGGTCAAAGCATCAAGGTCTGTCTGTCTGAATTCCTACCATATGGTAGTAATATCAGGTTTCAACATAATGATGTAGTATGCTATCACAAACAGTAAGTACCTACCATATGAAGTGCAAGAAGTATCACCGGCATATCTGGTAGTACATAGATCTCTCCAGACACTACCAATTGACTCTGTGCAATTGTGTCATGAACTCCAAACTCATGTCAAGATACATGGAATGTGTGATAATACATGTTTTCGTCTGTATTTTGTATCATCTGCCGGGTCATAAATCAAAAAAGTAATCATTCAAGCAAGTCCATGGATTCTTTATTATATTTGCATTACTATTAGTATCACATTAGGCTCTGGCTGTGGCTACATTGTGACAAACTGTGTCTGCAGTATATTTCAAGGTCATAGCATTTAATATACAGCTATGTGAGTTTTGTACGCTATGCAACTCAATGTCACAATCTCTGCATGGCAATGATCCATGCATGGCAACACTCAGAATATTCTGCCAACTGCATATACAGCTCTCAGCATTGTCTACACCATGTGCACCATGGCTCCCATATGAACTCTGAACCATTTCTGTTCTATTTGCTTAAAACTTTACAAGTCTGATATGAAGCTCTACAAATACATCAACAACAACCATCCTCGATATTGCGTCCAACTTCTTAAGGTGAGGATACTCTGCAAGTCACCTGAACGTATTCAGAATAGTCCTCATCGATACGTCAATGATTCTTACAGTTGTTGTCTTACCAACTTTGACCATGTTGACAATCCTGACGTGTTTCCTCTGTTACATCTCTCTTCTTCTCCAGAACCATCCGAATTTGACTCAAAATACTTCTTATATCCTGATGTAGAAGCCTCTGTCGCATACGTTCCGACCAATAATAAGAATAATACTGAGCACGATTTTGAGCGGTGCTTATACAGTCCCTTCCATGTATTTGACAGGAACGAGGAGTACAATATCACAGAGCTGGTCACATCGAAAGCTCTTCCCACCTACGTCATTGATGACATCTTGAAGAGCAACTGCAGCCTTAAAGTGTGTGAGTCTGATTCTCTGAAATCTAATTACAACTTCCGAAAGAAAATCGACGCGATGGAGGCTGGACATGGCCATGGCTACTAGAAGAAACCTACTTTGAAGATGGCATGGAATGTGTAGCATCCAGATACAATCGAGATTTGCCAAGGTGATTTTGTAGAGCGAACTCACTGGATACTCCAGCAGCCAGCATACGAGGAACACACGACATACACTTCAATACGTTGCTTCAATAATGGTGGGCACCATGTATACAATGACATATATACTGGAGACTGGTGGTGGGATAAGCAGATAAGCAGCTTTCTTATTATAGTCTTAACAATGCACACAATTGTGTAGACAATACTATCTATCGGTGACACACTGGTTCCAATGATATTCATGTCTGACGATACCCACCTCATGAACTTCTATGGCAATAAGAAGGTATAGCAGATATATATAACGATTGGCAGTCCATCCAAAGCTACACGAATGAAGCACACAATACACAGTGTGTTGTTTGATTTCCTTTTGCCCAATCCCATCAAGATGTAAGATATTCCATTCAAAAGAAGAAATGCTCACTGGGAGCGTACCTAAATAGTCTCTCAGAACTTACTTAAGCATGTGTTACAACTACTCAATTCTGGCACCCTCACCTGCTATGCCTGCGCTACTGATGACAACTTCAGACATTTTTATTGGACATTGGCTTGATGGATGGCTGATTAACCCGAATACTGTGACGTTCATAACATCAAGAATCGTGTATACTACTGGTGTGAATACCTCTTGCAGGAAATATGTAAGCTACTGTGCCGACATTAGTCATACAACCTCCGGAAACATAATATGTATTGTATACTCTGAGATTCAAAACACCCCTGAGTATCTCCGATCTCAAACGCCAAGATATCAATTCAGACTGCAATATCGTCTGGTATCTTGATTGCATTGCAACCTATCTTTCCAAGCCTGATCAACTCCACACGATGCAAATTGGGATGTTGAAGTACCTCCTGATATGGCCTAATACATTTCTCAAGCAGCATAAGAGACTTGATCAGTTCAATAATATTTGGCTCTCGGTACCTACATACCTTGATATGACAAAGCCAAGATGTGTATATAAGGATAGTTCGGATGGGAACAGAGGAAAAACCAAGATGATGATACAATTGCTTGTCGGTATCATATGCAATGCTCCATGGTACCCAAGCCTCTCTCAGCGCAGTATTGTTGACTGTGCAGTTGAGCGCTCACACTCTTGTATTGAGTTCAATTTCTATTGCCAGGATGACTCTCACCATGACGAGCTGCTAGACCTCATGGATAATACTCTATGTCGCTTTCACAATTCGAAGGATATGTCTCAATAATTCAGAGCTGGTAAACAACTTTCAGCAGAGACCAAAGAGAGATGTACAGAATTGTGTACCGAGCGAGATGCCGAGTTAAATCCAAGGAAAATAAAAAGAAAACAGCGGCCTTTCAATGGAGCATTCATGACATCTGGAAAGGTACTATCGATACAGGAATGGCCTGTGATGGTGGTACCAGGTGCACTTATGAGGGACAAGTGCACTTACGAGACCACGTATACCTGGCACCGCGATTACATGGCCGAATACATTGAAGAGGGTACCAATGTCAACATTCCCAAGATACATCTCATGCAGCACTTCTGAGAGCAGATAGAACAGTACAGTTCGCTAAAACAGTAATGGATTGAGATTGAAGTAAGATCTCACCGGACACAGATCAAGGACAGATTTAATGCATCCAACAAGATGGGTGATTAATATACTCAGATGTTCAACTCCTATATTCGGAGTGATGTATTCGCTTTCAGAAAGGACAATCACGACGTAAGGAACCGTTAACGACTGATCATCGGAGTCATGGCAGAAGCAACCACCACTATTAGATATCATTTATTGAGGTTTATATATCCGCAGCAGCACAAAGGAAAAGAGAATATCAAGGGCTTTTAAGGCCTGTTGAAAATAATCAGTGATGACGTCCTACGAAATGGTTTATACGATTCCACCTGTTATTTCTTTCACTCCAAGTAGATTAATATCAATTCAGATGATCTCTTAAGCAGTGCTGCTGCAATATACCATAGATTGAAGTTATAATCACACAATATACCTGGCGAAAGCATCATTCAGAAGCTCAGATATACTGAAGCCAAAAATGGTCTTCTAGGGCTGCCTTCCATTACTAGATATGGGTTCATACTTCGCAATGTAAGGAGGGGCAGGAGCTGTCTCAGATAGCACTGCAGTTATACGTACCGTACTGTATGGTCTGTCTATTCAAGCGGCGAGTTGTCTATTCATGCGGTACGAATATATATGGGCTAGCATATATTGAAGTGACTAAGCCTGCCAACTGTGGAATGCCGGAAACTGCATCGCAGCTAGTCAGAGTAGTGTAACCATTTATTTATTTATTTATTTATTTATTCATCATACAGCATGCAGCCTGCAGACTATGGCAGGTAAAGTACAAACAAATAACCATGAACAAGCATAGCAAATGAAACTGAACAAAGGAAAAACGAAAAACCCCTGGCTAGATAGCACCGCTCCGCAGCCTCCAGTTACTCCTGCTCTAGTTAAAAAACAATATTCAAAAACAATCATAGTGGTCTGTAACACACTTAGTACAATAGTTAGAAATATGTCAGTTTCGTTCGTTCTGGTCCTATATATCATGCAGGCTCTCCCCCTGGAGTTTACCCTCCTCCATCCTTCCCCTTTCTTCTTCGCTCATTCTATCCCACCACCCCTTCCCCTTCCGATTCTTCCTCCTACCTCTCATCATCCTCTCCACTCTCACTCTGATGTTCCTCCACATCATTGTTGACAGTTCCCTGATCCACAATCCGATTGTTACCCTGCCCAAGGTATTCATCACCCCTGAATTGGTCCAAGTACCACCTTCGTGTTGCTATGTTTGTATTTTGCAGAAAATGTTTCAAAGGTTGCATTGCTTTGTTGGTATATAGAAGATACTTCCAGAGATATCAAGGGTGAACCACTCCAATTCCTTTCCACATTCTTTGTCTTTTGCATTGATATAAGGGGCATCTCAGAAGAAGATGTTCTGGTGACTGGGGACCTCCATAGTGACATGGACAGTACGGAGAGTCAATAGAGTTTGTTGGAATATTGTATAGGTAACTGCGGAAGTAACTATGACCTGTTTGTAATTACGTGACAGTTGAGGTAAACTGGCGGTTACCACTGGTGAAGATCTGGTCTGGTTTGGTATGGAAAGTTCCGACGTAGTTCTTTCCCTTTCGTGGGTATCGTATCCACCACTCACCCCATTCCTGCATTTTAGATGCTTGGGTTACCTTCTTAAGGTAGGATAAGGATGTATGATAGTAGGTAGGTGGTTTTTCGAGAGTGACCTGTTTTGCCAACTTGTCAGCAAGTTCGTTTCCAGGTACGTCTGTATGGCCAGGAACCCATTATACTGTGATCGTAGTCTTGAGTGCATGGAGGTGGTTGGAGATATTGGAGAGTGCCAGGAAAGTAGACTGTCCAGGGCCAGGTTTGAATGTATTCAGACATTGTATGGCAGCTTGATTGTCTGTCAAGATCCATTTGTAACGTTTGGTGATATTATTACATTGACATATCTGAAAGCTTATTTGTACAGCTTTATGAATTCCAATTAATTTGGCATTGTAAACTTCTTGTTGATGGTCCATTGGGTAGGTTGCTTCCATGACTTCTTCTCCTGTCATTTCCACAACGGTTCCTGCTCCAATGTTTTCCTTCAACATTGATCCATCCGTATAACAAACAATATTGCGGTTATTTTTTTTCAACATCGCGTACTGGATTTCATGGACTTTGGCTTCCTTTTCTTTTGGAAGGGGACTGATGTGTATTTTGACTCTGCTTTCGATCCATGGTGAGCAGGCAGTGGTAGAATAGATTTCGATCTCCGAGCTGTTTGAGATCTATGATCTGAGAGTAGATAACGTTTTGATGAGACGTGTTTGAAATTTGCGGTTATTTTGTTGCATGCTGTCCCAAGGAATCCAGGGTCCACTTGTGTTACTGGCCTCAGGAGATTCATAGAATGGAGGGAATATCGATGGGCAACATTGTCCGATTGGGTACATTTCAGGAAATGTGAGTATTCGAATTGCGTATTCTCTTTGCATATGATTAAGTCATACTGCAACTGGGGGGTGGGCAGATTCGTTGTGTAAGGCTATTGTTGGGGATGTACGGAAGGCTCCAAGTATACATTGAAGAGCTGTATTCTGAACAGTTTCAAACTTCTGTTGATACGTTGTTTGCCCTTTCCACTATACTTCAGCACCAAAGTCGCAAACAGGTATAACACATGCATTGTATACTTGGCGGACTGCGCTAGGAGTTAATCCTGATTCGGTATTAGCTAGTGATTTGTGGGCTCCAAGGGCTCTTTTGTCACTTACAGCCTTCAGCACAACATGGTATTTGAAATTGATTTTCCTGTCAAACCAAATACCGATCCACCTTACCACGTCTGGGCTGAGGCCCTTAGTGCCAGGGGAAATGATTGTACCATTGGATAGGGTAATGCTTTAATTGTCTGTGGTATCGCCGTTTTGTTTGTTGTGGAAATGTATCATCTCTGACTTTGAGTCGTCAAATCGTACAGCCTTGTTTGCAGCCCATTTGAAAGCTGTTCGTGCAGCTGCTTCCAGACAATATACATTATAGGCTTTTGATTTACTTCGAACTACAATGGCAATATCATCAATATAGCTTGCAGTCCAGAAGCAGGGGTAATATGTTGTGAGTTCGTAGAAGAGAGGACTGAGATACAGGAGGAAAAGAATTGGTGATACAGGTGATCCTTGAGGGATCCCTGTTCGGACAGAACTGAGGTCTTCCTTTCTTCAATCAAATACCAGTGCTGTTGTGCGGTTGGATAAGAAGTGTTCTACCTACAATTGAATTGGTATTGGATAGCCCATTTGTCGTAGGGTTTGGAGGAGAAGATCTTTTGATATATTGTCAAATGCGCCACTTAGATTCATAAAGAGGACAGTGGTGATTTCTTTTGCTTGCTTTCCTTGTTCAATTTCTTGTGTAAGTGCCATGGCAGCATCAATAGCAGAACATTGTCTTTGTCCCCCTATTTGATCTTTGTGTAGTAGGTTGTATTCTTCAGCCATATATGCAAGTCAGTTTGCCATCAGCTTTTCAAGTATCTTGCCAAGGCAATTGAGACGAGCAACAGATCTGTAGGCCTTCGGTATTGAATAGTCAGGTTTTTCAGGTTTGTGAATAATGACCGTCATTGCATGTCGCCAGCAGGTTGTGTGGTATCCTGTGGTTTCAAGTAATGCAAACAGACTGTTAAATTGTTCGGTGGCTCCTAAGTAGGTATTTCGGAGACAGTAAAAGGGAAGTCAATCAGGACTTGGAGCTTTGCGTGGTGCCGAGGTAAGAATTCCTTCTTTGATTTTGGTAGTGGTAAATGTGATCCATGGCAGGGTTTGTCGATTGCAGACATCAGTCAGGGGAGGTGCTATTGGTGGGGGAGGGAACATTGTTGATGGGAAAAGGATAGCTTTTTCTTCAAATGTTACAGCTGTTATGTTAGAGAATGACAGGGATGGTATTGTCTGGGTTTTCCTTGGTTTGGTGTAATGGAGGGCAGTAAATATTTCAGTGCCTTGTACGTTTGCTATAAATTCGATCCACATTGATGTTTTGGAGGTACGGATATCTTGGAAGTATTGGTTGCGAACAGCTTTGAACTTGATATGATCGCTCTCGAGGTGAGATTTCTTTCACTACTTTTGGGTTCGATTCATATTTGTTCGGGAGATTTTGAGTTGGGGTGTCCACTAGCGTTTTGAACGTATTGTAAGATGGAGGACAGGGGTAGATACCTTCACTGCATCAAGAATCATATCTCATAGTAATTTGGCAGATTTGTCAATGTTTGATTCTGTCGGCTGTTCGTGTAGGTATTGCCAGACCATTCGTGAGGTATAAGAGAGTGTATTAAGGGTTTTGAAAAATATGTCCCAATATGTTTTATTCCAGTTGTATCGTATCGTATTGCAGTTGGTGGTAACTAGTTCAGATTCTGCCACAATATCGAATCGAATTGTTGCATGGTCTGAGCCGGTTGAAGTATTGTCATCCACTGCCCAGTTTATAACTGAGTTATGGATAGCCTGTGATGTGAAGGCAAGGTCAATAATTGTGGTTCCGTTACCAGTTGGATCGTAGTATGATGGGGTGTCCGGTTCATTAAGGAGGGAAAAGTTGTTCATTTCCATGATCTGAACAATTTTGTCCATGCGTTTGGGTATTTTTGTTTGTGAATTCCACCATGAATGATGAGCATTCATATCACCGGCAATAATGCATCGTTCTGGCAATAGGATATTGGTGAAGCTTCTTGGGATAGTGTAGAGGTTGGAGGATCCTTCATGTTCATTATAAATATTGAAGACTGTGATCGGTGAAATTGAGGGAATTGATATTTCAAGTACTTGAATATCTGGATTCTGACTGATGTCGGTTCGTGGGGAGCATTTGATATAGGGGTTGTTTTTGTCCACATAAGCAATTGTTCTACTGTATTTTCTTAACTTTTTAGATGGCATCAGAAGCTCCAATCCTGGGTGTGTTGTAATGAATGTGTTGTCTGGATTGAATCCAGGTTCTTGAAGTAAAAGATGGTCGGCCGTTTCAACTGCAAAGTCAAGAAGTGTATTGATAACTAAGGAGGAACGGTTAAATTTATGTTGTATGATTCTAATTTTTGTTGGTGAATAAGAAGGTCATTTAGGCATGGATGGGAGCCAGATGATCTTTCATAAACTTGGCTCGTACTTCGGCACGGAGGATAGTGATTTTTGGGCGTTTGGAATCGTTGGCCTGATAATTTCCCTTGCAGTTGGAACATGTGAGAATATCATGGTCGCATTGTTTCTCTTTGCTGGGATATGATCCACATGAGTGGGAAGTGATAGTGTGAGGTTCAGTACATATATTACATATGGCAAGTTGTTTGCATCGAAGGTAGGAATGGCCAAATTGTTGACAATTAGTACATTGATCGGCTGGTCAGGATACCACATATTGTTCAGCCTTGCGTGTTTTTCCGTCTACTTCAACTCTGTGGGCTTGTATAAGCTTTGCTTTGTGATCAGTGCGGACTGCAATAACCATTGTGGTTGCTTTTTTATGAGGTCGTATCTCTGGTTTTGTCAGAGATCGTGGTAGGGTTGTGAGCTTGATATAATTATTGTTCATATCAATATCTTCTTTCAACAATTGCATTCCCATTTCACACTCGGAAAACATATTAATGTCGATGGAATGAACCATCATTCAGATACAGGTTTCTAGTTTTTTGAGACTCTGGCCGTTTGTATTAACTGAGCGAACTGTTTCCTCAATAGCAGCTTTGTAAGCTAGTACCAATTCAACAGGGCATGCATCAGCACTAAGGAGGACCAGGTTGTGTTTGTGGTTTATGGAAACATGGCCGATATTGGCCAAGGGGTCTGTCTGGCACCTGCGGAGGGTGGTATTGATTGCAAGTTTAAGTTGGATAAGATTTGCAGTGACTGGTTGATCACTGTGTCAGGCAATTACCAGTGTGTGTTGTTTTTTGGTGAGGGGGTGGGGGTTGAGGGTACGTCCATTCTTGTCTTTCGGGGGATCTTTCTTTGTACATGCTAATGCAATTGCTGACTATACTGTGGGCTTTGGGGAAGTCCCTTCCGGAACTGCTGGTGTTAGTAGGTCTAGAGGTGCTGGTAGTACATCTTTCTGTGAGGCTTGAATTTGTACAAGATATTCAAATCGTTGTCCAAGGGTGGCGATAGTGTTGAGGGCAATTTCATGTTTGGTTTCAATTGAGGCCAAGCGAATTGCCAATTTTCGGTTTTGGGTAGTAAGATGTTTGTTGATTTTAAGGATATCCTTGGGAAGTGGTTCAAGGATGGCTTTGAATACGTGATGGATTCGGTCTTCGTGTTTGTTATTGGGATCCAATAGATTGGTAACAGGATTTTGATTGTCTTCATCTTCAGAATCATCATCATAGTCAGAGCTTTGGTCATCAATCTCGTCATTCTCTGGGACATCTCCAAGATTCAGATCTGCATTTCCAGAGTTTCCGATATTCAAGTTGTCCAGATTGATTGGTTGTTGAGGTGGAAATGATGGTTGGGGTGGTGTAGAGATTGTTCTGTCATGAACTGAACTGATAGTCCTACAAGTACTGGAGCGTTCACGAGAAATATTGAGCTGTGGCAATGGTGAGGTTGACTGCAGTCTGAGTAAACTACTGTGTTTGCCCTTCCATCCTCGTTTAGATTTGTAGCCCATAAGGGCTGTACTTGATACAGCTGGGGCGTCCATTGTGGAGAGTGGATCTGAACTTGAAATTGGATAACAATGTATTCTGTATGTACTGGAAGCACCAGGTGGAGGTGGTGGTGGCATAGGGTCTGACATGATTGTCTTGCCAGAGCTCACTGTATTCTATATATGTAACAGTTATTGAAATTTTCTAAGTATTTTGAAATTGATAAAAATCCGACGTATGAATGTTGTTATATGTGGCCTTGATATCACCTGAACCCAGATGGGGTTAGAGCTTCACCTCCTTTGTCCTTGCAAGGTGTTGGAGCCTTGTGCTAGAGCCTTTGCTTCCTCACAGCAGATACAGAGACTCCAGTCGCGACAAGAGAACCTCTAGGAGGCCTGCTATGTGATGGGGCTGTAAAACCACTGCAAGAAAGGAAGTGCAACTTAACTCTGGAGGATCCACCCAAAGACTCTGGGGGTCAATGGTGGCAAAGTAGCCGGACGTCGTCGTCTACACCCTGATAGATCTCCTGGGCCCCAGTGGCCAATAGGTTCCAAAGAAGGGTATGTAAAAAGTGCGAAAATATGACAATCAGGTGATGCCAACTCAAATCCTGTCAGATAAAGCTGAAACTTCGGCAGGGTAGACCTGGAAGTGCGTCGAGACTGTGATATCAAGGGCGTTCCGAACGGATGCAAACTGGTAGAGAAGCGATGAGATTCGAAATTGTATTCTTGGGTTCGAGAAATATTGGCCAAGACAGTCTGGGGCTTGTAGAGAGGTATGAAAGGTTCGTTCCAAGGGCTTACAGGGCCACTGAATCGAATGCCATTGTCCGATTGTGAATCGGAGTTGATTCCGTTGAGATAGAGGGGGAGAGGTGTGAAAAAGCGACATTTCGATGAAATTTTGTAACTATTGCAAATCCTGAGCTATTGGTCTGAAATTGCAGCGTGGGCCTCGTGTATATGTAGCCTCAATGCTCCCAAAGTATGAAGTCAATTGGAAAAGAACTGGTTGTTGAATTATCGGTGGGGGCTCTTTTGCAGGGGGGGAAAAAAGAGGGATAAGGGGTCCAGTTTTCCACCCAACAACAATAGAGGTCCTGTGAAAGAGATGCCCTATTGTAGGGGGGTAATTAGGGGTAAGGAATCGATTCGCAGTATCCGTTTGTTGAAAGCTGTTGTGGTTGTTGACGTATTTTCGAAAAACGTTTTGTAGTGTAACCATCCTCCAGAGGTTCATATGCAGTTATTACTGCACGATATGTTGTCGGTGTGGCTCACCTGATTCCAGAGGAGTCCATTTCATCGAAATTGGAGAATAAAGAATGTATTGTCAATGATCATACTGACCTACTGACTTGCAACGATGTTTATTATATGCTGGAGGACGAGTTGAATACAGTGGTGAACAGGGTATAAACAGTGTTCAGATCTGAATATGGACTCAATTAACATTACTTTGTGATAGGCAGACCTCCAAGTTGCTTGCGTCCAGCCAAGATGTGGAAGCAATGAAAGTAGTTGGTGTTAGGGGTTGTCCCTTAGCAGGTGCACGAGGTACGGAGGATGTCCATGGCAATCTGCGGTTGGTCACCTGTCACTATGGATGGTCAAC
>MU122178.1:290970-368550 GCA_014904905.1 Wilcoxina mikolae CBS 423.85 | reverse complement strand
TCAACATCCTTCTTTTCGGAGACTGGGAGTCCATTGTTTCTCTTGAAAATGATCCTCCTGTTTTCCAGCGTGTTTTTGTTTTCGGGAATGGGAGCCAGGCTGTTGTCCTCTTGCTTGGTCTCTTTCCTCCCCCTGACGACCTGTTGAAAGCCGTCCTTGTCCTTCGCGATTTCTTTTTTGTTTTGGCCCTTGGCTGACATCGCCGCCTTCTCCGCGTACGTTGGCTTCCTTGGCTTCTCTTCATTGACGTTTCTCATCGCCCTCGGTTGGAGGGGAGGGGCCGTAGTTGTGATTTTGGCTTTGTCTGCCTTATCGTTCGTCTTTTTGGCTACTGGTGTAGCCTTGTTGTTGCTGGGTCCTGCGACCGGGGTTGGAACTTTTTTTCCCCTGAGCTGGACTGCCGTGACCGGTAGGACCGGAAAAAAGGGTACCGCCGGAACAACACCACCTACCGGAAGGGTCCCCCCTGGCGAAATGGTAGGTGCGTGTCTCGACTCCTCCAAAAGTGGCCTCTGGACGTCCATCTCGTCTGGTTCGTCTTCCGCCGTTTGGTTGATAACGATGGGTTGGACCTCCCTCATTTCTTGGTCCTCCTGAATCGTTTTCCTAACCTTGCCCTTTGTCTTCTTCTGCTGAGCCGCCTCTGCTTCTTTCCTTTCCTCCTCCTCAGCAATTCTCTCTGAAAACATTTCGAACAACCTGTCGACCATCCTCTCTAGGACAGCCTCACCGATCGGTTGTTTCCTCATGCGTTGGACGAGGCTTTCCGTGTTTGCACACGCCGTGGCGATGACGTTCACCGTTTCCTGGAGCGCGTTCAGGCGTTGGGTGTTGGCGTTTGCTGATTCGTTGAAAACTGTGGCATACGCTGGCCACTCGATAGTTCTGAACGCTTCAAAATTCGTTTGCAGGGATTCGATCCTTGCTCGGTTTTCTCCGACCGCTTCCATCAGTTTTTCCTGCGTGTCGACTGACTTGGCGGCTTCTCCCATGACGAATGGAGTTTTTTGCTTGCGGGGGGTGTACAGCAAGCGTGCTGCGTTTGTTGTTTCGGGCCTCGTATCGCGTCTTCGCTGTGCAGCCCTTGTCGGTGATTGCGTGTCTTCATCTGAGGTCTCCATCTCCGATTGGTCGGAAAGTGCCTCACTGTGTAGGGGTTTGTCGTACTTCTGAATTTTCAGGGTCTCTGGCATCCCCACCTCTTTTTGGTATCGTCTCTTGACGATGCTAGTACCCGGCTTGTTGAACATGTCGACGGGTCTGCGCCTCGGTGTGCTGTTTAACGAGGAAAGTGGTGAAGAAAGCTCTTCCTGGTAATTATCGTTGACACCAACCTCCGTCATGGTGTCGTCTTCGTCGTCCGCATGGTCACTGTCCATGATTTCGACTGATTCATTGTGGGTGGGAGAGGCGATCTCCCGAATGCTCGGGCTCCAGGAGACTGGGAGCGAAGAATCGGTGGTTTGTTGAGTAACAACTCCAGAGGGAAAGGAGCCGTAATCCGTGGAGGAGGTTGGTGACATCTCCGGAACTGGAGAGTCAGTAGAGGCGGTGTTGGTGAGGTCAACAACAGATCCGAATCCTGTTGTCTGTGTGCTAGGGATGGCTTTTGCGAGTCTCGAAGCAGAAGACCCGATGTTGGCAGTTTTGGAATTTTCTCCGGCCTTTGGGGCACCGAAGAGGGACATTTTTGATGACTTCTAAGGACTATCTTGCGAAGGATAGTTGAATTCCGAAGTCTAAAAATTCTGAAAATACTCAAAGTGATTGGGTAAAAAGTGGCTTGGCAAAAGTAAGCGATGGTTAGGTGGTGTGTCGGAGGTGTGTAGAATCTCTGGAGCTTAATGGGCTCGAAGTTGGAGTCTGCTGGCTTGCATCATAGTTATCATCATCCTCGTCTGAACCGTCTGGCCACGACTCGCCTGCAGCCCTGTCTCCTCCTGGACTCGGACGACTTCTACCACCCCGCAAAATTGTTGGCTGCTCGACCGCACTTGGATTCCGAAAATACGGACTTGTAGCTTCCTGCTCCATTTCTTCTCTCCTCCCAGGACCAGGTGGAGCTGTATCGCCATCGTTATCAGTAGTCAGATCGATGATATCCATCTGCTTCGCGTAGCTTTCCCAACCCCGCTTCCCAAGAATCGACGTAGCGAGACTGGACTCCTCACCAACAGTCAGATCCACAACTTCCGACGCCAGTCCGCCTGACAACAACCAGTCCTCCGCTGCACTCTTGGTAGGAAAGGATTTGAATCTCGACTTCGGAAAGCGGTCGACTTGAGCTTTCGTCTCGTCCCTATACGTTTAGCGTAGTTCCAACTCCAGTTGCTTTCGAGGAATACCATGTTGCGTAAATACCGGGCTGTCTTCCAACGCATACAGCATACCATTTCTGTTTTGGTGGCATTGTCGTGAGGATTAAGATATGCACTTGGTAGTGGACCTGGCGTTGATGCGGGGAGACGCGAGGTCGACGTGCCAAACAATGAGGTATTAGCGCCCCTTCTTCCTACCCTAACCCTTGTTCTAAACAGCAACAGCGATATTAGGTACATATCCTATATTAGATTCCACCTTCTACAAAACAGTCGCTGTTTTCTTCGCGGCTGTGGCTCGGTCGCTTAGTACAGATTCTGACATTATTTGTGTCGAGTGATCGGATATGAATGGCTGTAAGTACCTTTCCTGCGAGAGAGTAAACTAAACACGACGGGGTTAAATCTTTTCCAATCTTGTCACCACATCAGTCCCTCCCTTCCAACCTTCCACAAACCCTAAAACCACGGATGTTCCCCTCCCAAACCATCAAACCGAAAATGAACGCACCCTCACGCTACCACCTCCGCAAAGCCAAAGAAATCATTCTCGTGGTCCGCCATCCCCAAGATGTACCACTAGGAAAAACCGCTAATCTTCCAGGCCTTTTATCATTTCGGCCACCGTCTCAATTCACACTACCTCGAACGTCCCTTGCACCATCTCTACCTTTTCCTCCGAGGATCCTCCAACACCGCGAGATGGGTCGGCAGCCACGACCTCTGTTTCCTCGAAGTCTTCTGCTTCGGTAATAAATACTACGATCTACTGGATCTCGATAAATATGGGATTGTCAATAAGCTGGAGGCGGTTGATAGGGCAAGCGTATCAGTCGGCGAGGCGATTGACGCGGCAAAGGTGTTGGAAACGTGTGGATATGAGCTGGTTGGTGAGGTTGTGAAGAAGCTTCTGAGGGTGAGGGAGTATACCGATTATAAAGGAGAGAGGGGATTGGAGTTGGAGATTGCGGCGGGTTTTGCATATTCGTAGAGGAGTATCATATCGGCCTCTCAGGTTCATGAACCTAACACATGAAACTACTTACCAGAGCAGTACAAACAATCAGACTTAATATGCACCTACGTATTGTATTTACAGCCGACTCTCCTTCCTCTTGACATACTTCGCCACCACACTCGACAACCCCGACGTTACAGGTAACATTCCCTCGCCAATAGCCTCCCCCAGCGGCAAATCAAGATACGCATCCGCTCTGGTCATACATTCCGAAATTGGCGGATCATGAACCAGCCTCCTTCCAACCTCAAGCTCAACTTGTGCCCCTGCTGTCCTAGCATTCTCACAAAATTCCTTGATATCTCCCAAAAACACTTCCACGCCACCAGCCAAAAACCCATGTGCGCTCCGGTAGCACAGCAGACCAGTCTCGCCGGATCTTCACGAACTCGGTATACTTCTGCAGGAGTTCCTTGGATTGATCAATGGGCCTACGGAAGCAAGAAGCAAGGTGTTCGACCGCGTCTTTGGGGAGAAAGTCAAGGAGCTCGTTTTCTTTGTAGGTGGGGTTGTCGGTGCGGAAGGTGACCCAGGGGGAAATAAGGAGGGCTAATTTGGGTTTTGACAGACCCGAGGTGGGATTGAGGGAGATTTCGGGGTGAGGGGAGTTAAGATGTGTTGCGAGACTCAGACAGAGGTTTGCTTGATGGGTGTTAACACACTAAATGCTTCATCTCTTGGACGGGCGATAGATATTTACCTCCAGCAGAATCTCCTAAAAACGCAATTTTCTCTGTTGCTATTCCTAGCCCCTTGACCAGATATTGGTACCCATTCGCAGCCTGTTCAAGCTGTGCCGGAAACGGCGCCTCTGGAGCTAACGAATAGTCTAGTGCAAAGATTGAAGCCTTGACCCCGCGTTGTTGCAACGAATCCGCAAGAAAGAGCAAAAACGTCATGAAATGCCCTGGTTGATAGATGCAATAAGCCCCGCCGTGAAATAATACAACACAACATCCGACTCGGTGGGCAGAGATGGTTGAGTGAATGAATTACGGAAGATCCAATAGCCTAGCATATTGTTCCTTCGAACAGCCTGGTAGAGGTTTTGCTTCACAGTCAGGAACCGAGGGCGGGCTAGGATTTTTGCCGCTGCTACGTCTCCTGGCCCGTGAGTGGCTCGCATTTTACGGGGTTCTATCAGGCTTGAAGTGCTGTTAAGTTGGACCGACTTGCCGAGGTACTTTATATGCGATTTAGCATACTAAATAAACTCAGCGGACTCCACAAGAATGATTTCGTATTGCTAATGCCTCACCTGCGGAAGGAGAGTGAATAACATCTGCTGTCACCGCAGAGTGCTCGAGTATCTGCATCTGTAATCACCCTAGACTCGGGGTAAGTGGAAAATCACGGTCTTGTAGACATTAAGAGTCATCTTTTCAGCATTGATCCTCCTGATATCTACCTAAGTACCTGAGTAAGGGACGGGAGGTCTAATTGTAACGAATGGGTATAGGATTAGGGAATACTGTGGTAAAAATGACCTCACGTACTTGAATGTTGGCCAATGCGTGTTTAGTGTCCAGAACAGGAATCCAATCGGATTCTACAGTGAGAAGGCCAAGAGCTTTCATTGATGGTCCTTCTAGCGTGGAGAAAGACTGGAACCAAAATTAACTGAACGGTGGGTCTGTGCATGGCCAACTATTGTACATTTGACACAAGTACTATACACCACCACCACGCCATCCAATTACCCAACGAACACCATCAAGTTTAATGCAAATCCCAAAACACCGTCCAAAATGCAAACACAATGCTCTATCCGTAACCGGCTAACCTTCGATCGCCAGCCTTGCCACATCTACAGCATTTTCTTTTCCATCATCCAGAAACACGCTCAACAACCTGTCAACTGTCCGCCTCATCTGCCCTGCAAGCACTGCAGTTTCACCAAATCCGTTATGCCTTAATGCAAAGATAGCCGCTTTGACCGTGTGGTGAAAGACGCCCTTGTACTCTTCCCTGTCCTCCTCCCATTTCTTCCATTGTTCTCTCTCTTCATCTGCAATTGCAATTTCCAGCATGTCTTCACCTGGAGGCATGATGGATTTCGCTCGGTCTTTCCGATAGTCTTTAAGTCCGCGATACTTCATTTCCTCCAACACAATCTTGTTGAGAAGATCGCGGTTCTTGGTTTCTATCTCGGATCGCTCAATCGCATCAGACGAAGGCTCCTTCTTGATCAGCTGCCTGTCCGCAACCTTTCCTGCTGCTGACCGTGGTCGCGGAATGAGGGCAGAAGATGTGCGATCAGACATGATCGACATGCTAGTTGTTCTGCGGTGCGGTTTTGACGTCTGTGCGTCAGATGTACCAATAATGCCACTAGACCTCCGCTTCTTTCCGACCAGCGGCTCCGGCGAGCCTGTACGGTCAGGTAAATCGTCCCGTGGCGGTAGGATATTCCCTGCATTTACATTTCGGCCTCCCAGCGCACTGCGGCCCATCAGCGAAAGCGCTGATGGTAGAATGTCGCACGACTTCTGCTTCTTAATCTTCTTGTCCACCGCCCTATCAAGCGCATCGGCGCGTCGCTTTTTTGTCGAACGGGATATAATAGGGTTGAGAATTTCCTGTGGATTTGGCGCGATATACCTAGCCTCCTCCTGGTTCGGTTCTTGTTTCACCGGAATGTGGGCTGTAAAGTTGTGTCGCGAGGAAAGTGGAAGCGCGCGGACTGAGACAATGGGTACAGGCTCTGGTACTGGTGGATCGGGAGAAGAGTTCGGTGGAGTTTGCGTCGCATCCGGCGGTGGTGGATACGTGATCGCGCCGTATATGAGAACCTCGGTGATACCCCAGTCACCTGGATTCGACTCGTCGAAACTACCGGACGTCTTAGGGTGGACTCGGAGAAGGAGAGCGATGCGAGATTGTTCGGTCGTTTCTTCGTCAACATCGGAGGCTTTCGGCAACGCTGAAAGAAAGAATCTTCGAAAGAAGTCGCAAGTTTCAGGAGAAGTGGTTGTCACGTGTAATGATGGTCCTGCCGCGAGAAAGAATGGGACACGAGATGGCGGCAGGTATGATAGGAAGGAAAAGCTGCTGTTAGAGATATGGGTTTTGAGGTGGTTTGCTATTGATGTTGTGGGGGTTGGGGTGTTTAGATCTGTGGACAGACACAGGTCTGGGAAGCATTAGCGCGAACACCATTGATTGACCGAAGTCATTGATCAGACTCAAGATGCTTCGTTTCCTCAACATACCCATGAGCGTCCGAGTTTCGCCTCCCACATACGGAACGTCGACAGAACCCTTCCAAATATCCATCGCTTTTTCGACGCGTCGGACACAACGAAAGGCGGCGTGAGAAAGGATCTTCGACTGCAGCGGAAGGCTATCAGCGTGAACAGCGAAAGCACGCTTGAAGAATCATGAAAGTCGGTGAGTGCAAGAAATCGGGGTTGCGCGGATTGGATGGTGGTGGTTGTGTTGTGTTTCGTTAGTGAAGGAGGGGAAAACGCTAAGGTGTATGAACGCGCCGAAGAACCGCGTAGGACCCACCCCTAACCCGGGACGTCACGTGTTGTCCATGCGATTCAACTCCAGATCAGACGAAAACCATCATTTGATTCTTGTTCCAACTCATCCCCATTGCCGTTGCAGCGAGGACGCATGCATAGGCCAACTTTCAGTAAGCCAAATGACGATCACCTGTTGACGATTGGTCGGCTACAACAAGCATTGGAAAGTCATCTGGTCCGTAATGTCTGCACCGAGTATTGAATCGGAATCGAGTGGCGATCAACTGGGAAATTCGGTCAAATCGGAACTATCGGGTGATAAATTCCACATGAAAAAAGTAATCTTCATCGCAGATCTTCAACTGTGGAAGTACAACGCCGCAACGCCGCAACGCCGTGACATCATCTTCAAGGGAGTTGGTGCACCCCGGCATCCTGGAGGCAAAGTTCTGGATTATCGATATTAATTCTACAAACCTTGGAACCAGATTGCGGGGAACCCCAGTTTTGCAATGAATTTTGTCTATCACCAGCGCGTCGCCGGTCTTTGCACACCGTCATCCTATAAATCCGATGTAAAAGCCCAGAACCGGATTTCCAAACGCTTAAGAGCTTAGGTTAATACAATCCTACACCGAAGGAACCCACCAGCTAAAACAGATACTCACAATACCGTAACAATGGTTGCCGGACTCGGCACAACAATCGACACTCACGTCAAAGGACGTTTCGAATCCCTTCATCCAGAGCGTAAAGGTGGTCTTCGCGGGCTGACGAAGAATGGCTATGTCTTATGGACGGCCGTGTTTGCCTCCCTTGGAGGCTTTCTCTGTATAACCACTTCTCCCTTCCTTTTCGGTGTATACTCACACAAAATATGTAGTCGGCTATGACCAGGGCGTTATGTCGAACATACTCACTACCGAGAACTTTGGTTCAAAATTCCCACGGGTATATTCCAACGAAGACGTAAAAGGCTGGATCGTCTCTGTTCTTCAGCTGGGAGCCTGGTTCGGCGCTCTGTGTAACGGTCCAATTGCGCAGAAGTTCTCTCGCAGATACTCGATGATGATCGCCGTTGTAATCTTCTGTTTTGGATCTTCGTTGCAAGCTGGGGCGCAGAACGAAAATTATATCTTTGCTGGCAGGTTTTTTGCTGGTATGGGGATTGGTGCTCTATCCCACGTTGTGCCAATGTATCAGAGTGAAATTGCGCCCCCAGAGATCCGTGGGAGCTTGGTTTCGTTGCAGCAGTTTGCAATTACAATTGGAATTTTGGTGGCGTTTTGGTGAGTTCTTTGGTACAACGAGATCAGAACACATACTGACCCGAGATGTTAGGCTGGATTACGGTATGATTTTCTGGATCCAGAGACTTATGAATGGACAAACCGCTAACCAGGGAATATGGACGATTAAGGCTTCCATTTCATTGGTCAGTTTTTGTCCCACATAATTCACTTAATAATCTGAAGTCCATCGAGTTCTAATCTATAAATCCAGGCGGTGTGCACTGTAACAAAAATGGCTCCGGCAGTTACTCTGGAAAAGGCGGCGCCTTTGATCCTTATAAGGACGTACCCACTGGTGGCTGCGACGGCCAATCAGTCGTGACTTGGAGGGTGCCACTGGCCCTACAGATAGTCCCTGCTCTGATCCTCGGTATCGGGATGCTGTACCTATTCCTTTCCTTCCGCAGAATAATCCGTTTCCTCACACCGCTTCTAGTTTCTTCCCGTTCTCTCCTCGATGGCTCATGCTAAAAGGCCGACACGACGAAGCCCTCGCCGTTGTTGCAAAACTCCGTAGGCTACCGATCGAAGACCCACTCGTCCGCCTTGAGTACCTTGAGATCAAAGCAATGGTTCAATTCGACCAAGAAACTGCCGCTGAGCGCTTTCCTGGGAAGCATGGGTGGCGCCTTGACGCCTCGCAGTACGGGACCATGTTTACCCACATCAGCCTGTTCAAGCGGCTTGCGGTGGGCTGTGTCCTTCAATTCTTCCAGCAATTCAGCGGCATCAACGCAATCATCTACTAGTCCGCCTCCGCCCCCCTTCTCCTCCTAAGCGACACTAACAGTTTATGCTTATACAGTGCACCGACGATTTTTGACTCCCTCGGTCTCAATGCCAGCACGACGTCTCTACTCGCCACGGGAGTGATAGGAATCGTAAACGTCGTTTTTACGGTACCCGCAATCCTCTTCCTCGACATCCTCGGCCGACGAAAAGTCCTGATGTGTGGTGCTATCGGAATGTGCATTTCACATATTGTCGTAGCGGCGGTGATCGGGCGGTATGGAGATAGCTTTGCGACCCACACTGGGGCGGGCTGGGCAGGTGTGGTGTTCATTTACATCTTTATCGCGAACTTTGCGTACAGCTGGGGCCCGGTGGGGTGGGTGCTACCCAGCGAGATCATGCCAATATCTATCAGGAGCAAGGCAATGAGTATCTCTACCAGTGCGAACTGGTTCTGTAATTTCGTTAGTAAGTGGTCTGCTGGGGAAAGCTGAGGGAGGGGTTAATGGAGTTAACGTTGTGAAATAGTTGGCCGTGCTACCCCTTCCATGATCAGAGATATCAAGTACGGCACGTACATATTCTTTGCAGCGTTTTGTCTCCTTGCGACACTGTGGGTGTACTTTTTCGTCCCGGAGACTAAGAATAAGACTTTGGAAGAGGTACGTTATGCTTTACAGAAGGGGTGTTCATTAACTGACTTTGGCTAGATGGATGCCGTGTTTAAGGACAATTCCAGCACTGAAGATGCGGAGAGAATGCGCAGGGTTAACAGGGAGGTGGGACTTAGTGATTCGACGAGCGAACTTGATCATGAGGAAAAGAAGGTGGAGGTCTAGGTGATGAGAAGGGGAATTTGTTGTGATCATAATATGAATGAATTTGAACTTGAGTATTAACCTGTGCATTCATCGGTGGACTTGTATATCAGATTGACTTGGGTTTCCAATTGACTTGGGTTTCTAATGGTCCATAACACTTCACTGGATACAGTCTGAGTGAAGTCTGTAATAGAGTGGTTGGTACCATGTCGACAATAAAAGCCTAAGGCACAGAACTAAATCGGCTTTCCGCTTAGCAAGCGAGGACCCTGACACTGCCTAGTCTATTCAGCGGCTTCTGGATAGATACGGCGGGGTACTAGGACCCTGGACGTGGCAAAAGCTTTTATGAACGGCGTTTCTGATTTTTGGGGAGGGTGACGTCCAGGTGATGATGTCACGGACCACGGAGTCGGGATGCCCATCGTAGTCTTTAGGCAAAAGGCTGCTTCCCTCAATCCAGTTTCTTCACGATACTGCCCATTGTATTCCATACCGCTTACATGTGATAGATAAAGTATGGACTTTTGATACTCGCTGGCGCCGTCCCTGAGCCATTCAGAGCAGTATTTCACTGTATCCCTCGTGTATAAAGAAGAACACTAAAAGTATGGCTTAGTGATATGACCACGGGTGAGCCACGAGTTCCCGTGGCGGCCACGTTAATTCTGTTCCTTGGATGCGGTAAACCTTCCTCCGCCTCTACTCGAGTAAGTTATAGACGAGTGACAGAAAGTGAGTCTTCTTCAGCCTCGCAGCCTCGGAAGGTCTGAATCCGAAGTAGCACAGAGTGTGCATACCGCTGTGGCGTTCTGGGTTAAACGCTTTCTAAGTCAGTGTTGGATACCATGCTTGGGAGTTGGAGGAGCTTCGGAGAAAGGAGCAAGCTTCAATTGGAAGGTATTGACGCCGTACTCGGTACAAGGCGTTTGGATTATAGAGTGAACGTTAACCACTAAAATAGGTATGAATGATCGGTGGCGCTTGCAGTGATTCTTCAACCGCCTGTACCGAGTACTCGTCAACTACCGTCTAGAACTTCTGAAATGAGCCATGCACGCAGTCAGAAGGAGATTACCTGGTAGTAGTCGAAGCCTGTGGAAGGAGATAGCCACTTCACAAGTGAAGATATATGAACTCCACCTGATCTCTGGAGAGAAACAAAAAGCAACTATTCGACGCCGTTTGCTTGGTGGGTCGTACCATACGTAAGCCAAACCTTTTGGGCGCGGTACTTCTTGCACCCCTGAAACAGTACAAGCACACGCACGACATTGCATGGGATCGTGATGTTTTTTTTAATTTTAGCCAAGTGTTCGCCACGATGCATGTATAAACGGTCGGAGATTGTGTAATGCGACCCTGGAGAATGCTGCCTACGCGTGATGTATTTGCCCGAGATGTTGTGTGGTGTGTGGGGGAGACGGAGCGACGGGAGCTACCAACTGCAAGGGACTGTCAATCTGATTTCTCCCAGAAACGAGGGACGTGACATGCAGCGATCGAAGGACGGTAGATAGAAGCAGATGATGATGATGGCGGTGGTGGTACTCTAGGGATGCGTTTCAATCTTATCGATTATGCTTGTTCCTTATTCGCTCGCCGTTGGATGAATCAATTGTTTGGGGGTGTTGTTTGGTTCGCTTCGCTGGCGGTTACACTCTTCGCAATGATTTCTTTAATCGCCTGAAGATCCCAAGATCGAGAAAAGGGGCAACAAGGCAAAAAGGAACATTTGGGAGCTTGGGGGGGGGGGCCACAGAGAGAGCCCTACAGTGTGTACCTATCTACGTCGCGCAGCCTATCTCATCAACATCACCCATCCTCCGCTCCGTTTCACCACCCACGACAGCTGTCACTCGTCCACCTAATCGCCTGAGGAGGCCCTTCTACGACTCTTCAGTACCGCTCATTACGACTCGACACACCGCGTTGCTTGCTGTTCGCTGGTTGGCATAGGGAAGCTCTTTTCAACGGTCAACGCTTGCCTTTACGATCCGTTACGATCTACTACTACTACCACTCACCCCCCCACTCGTCCACGCACGGGATGCTCTCAAAAGAGCCGCTACCGCCGCTCAATACCTAACTCTCATAGTCGCATCGTCACCTCGCTCCCATCCCCCGTCACCGTTGACTCCGCGTTAACCCCCCACCCCCCGTCATGTCCTCTGGTGGTCGCGAAACCTCGGGCAAAGGCTTTTTCTCGAGGAGCAAGCACAAGGTCTCTTCAGCTGTACCGCGTACCGGCGATTCCTACCCTCCGTCAGGCATCGACGACGCTGCATCGACCAAAAGCTCGGCAAGGAGCACCCGCTCCAGACATTCGATTTCGAGTCACAAGGAACAGCAGCAGCACCGCGACACCATCTACGGCGATGAGTTAAATATTAATAGTATGGCCGGCGTGGTGTCCTCGATACCCTACGACTCGGTGGCACCAGATCTGAATCGACAGCCCATCCCCGTAGATTATCCGCGTCCCGTTTCTCGGGGCGATGATGGCAGGGAACGTGAGATAACGCCGCATTCTATTGCTAGACTAGGAGACTTTCATCAGTACCCCACTGTCGAACCGCAACAGCAGCAACACCACTATTCCCACCCGACTGGCCCAAGACCACCGCCAAGCTCGTCTGGAAGCTCTACATTGACGGCAAACTCTTACTATGCCCCCGGAAGAGAATATTCCAACCCTAGCACGCCTACTCCCTGGAAGAACCAAAATGGGAGCCACATGTACTACCCTTCTAACTCGACGACAGCCTCTTCAAATACTCGGAGCTCGGACCAGATATCGGTCTATTCCTCAATCTCATCCGCTACCCGTAGTTCAATGATCTCTGTTGCGCCCACCGTGATGGACATACCGCCGATGCAGTTCCCAACACAATCCACTTCAATGACTGAGTTTAGCATGGAAAGGCCAAGGGATGATCAGGTTGTAGAGGCAATGTTTTATGAGCTGATGCTAAAACGTGGATATTCGAATCTTCCAGAACCGGCGAAACGGCAGTTGATGGCGAAACCTGTGTCCGGGAAATGGACGATGATCTATCAAGACAAGCTTGCCGATTGGCAGGCGGAACAGAAGCGGAGAGCTGCAGTATTGAGTTCCGGGAAAGATGCCGATGAAGATTCACCCCAGTGGTATGTTAAGAAGATTATGGAGGGTAACATTACCGCAAAACAACTCGGGAGTTTAAGTGTTTCACTTCGAACCCAGCCAATTGGGTAAGCCTTGATTGACGTACCCCCTATTGGGAGTATGGGCTGATGTGTTGGCAGATGGCTCAAAGCTTTCATCGAGGCTCAGGGTCAAATTGCCCTCACAACTGTGCTGCGAAGTATCAACAATCATGGCGGAAAAAACAACACTGGAACCGATGCCATGCTCGATCGGGAGTACGATATTGTCAAATGTTTGAAGGCTCTCATGAACAACAACTATGGTGCGGATGACGCTTTACGACATCAGCATTGCATCAATGCCCTCGTTGCATCGCTCACGTCGCCCCGCGTTACGACCAGGAAGCTTGTCAGCGAGGTCTTGACCTTCCTCTGCCATTGGGAAAAGCCTCATGGCCATACCAAGGTCTTGACAGCAATGGATCAACTTAAGAGCTATCAGGGTGAGACCGGAAGATTCGATTCCTGGCTGCGTATTGTGGAAGTTACAATCGACGGTCGCGGAAAGCTTGGTAGTTTGGTAGGGGCCAGTGAAGAGGTTCGGTCTGGAGGTATTGGTATGGAGAGCTTGCTGATGGAATACGCTCTTGCAACGTTATTCCTGATCAACATCATTGCTTCTGGAGCGGATGATCTCCACGCCCGTATTCATGTCCGAGCGCAATTGAAAGGATGTGGTATCGGACGTATAGCTACCAAGATGCTGGGGTTCCAGTACGAGCTCATTGACAAGCAAATCCAGAAATACGAGGAAGAAGCTGCTGTGGACCTGGACGAGCTCAATGAACGGGATGGTATGAGTATGGTTGATAGCATCGACAGCGATCCGAAAGACCTCAATGACCCAATGGCTATCGTGGACGCAATTATGTCTAAGATACAGGGCAGTAACACACAGGATTACTTTGTATCGTCATTGCAGCACCTACTGTTGATGCGGGACAATAGCTCCGAAGACCGGTTAAGGATGTTTCAACTTGTGGATGCAATACTTGGATACGTGGTCATGGACCGCCGGCTTCCCGATATGGACCTTAAGGCCAGTTTAAATTTCTCTGTGCAGAGTCTGATGGACAAATTGAATACCGATGCTGAAGCACGACATGCACTCGAGGAGGCCAGTGAGAGCCGTCAAATTGCGGAGAATGCTATCGCCGAACGAGATGCTATGCGGGCACAGATTGATTTGGGTGCAGATGGACTTGTTGCGAAATTGAAACGACAGTTAGATGAGCAGGCACAGGTTATCGAAATACAGCGACGACAGAATGATAGATTGAAAGCAGAGCTTGAAGAAATTAAAGTTGCGCATGCGACCCAGATGCAAAAAAGTGAATTGGAGACTAGGGAGCTATATCTCATGCTTCGCGATGCCCAAGATGCAGCTGATGCAGCGGCTGCGGAGAAGGCTCGGCAGGCAAAGAAGGAAGGAAAGACGTTACCGGAATCCGATGTTGCACAAATGAAAGGAATTCTTGATCGACAGAGGTTGATGGAGAAGCTTGAGAAACAGCTCGAGCGGAAGAAGACGGAGTTTAAGTTAGAGGGCAAAGTATGGCAACACGTCGCACCCAGTGATAGGTTACGGGAATTGCGTGAAAGAATGGATGCTGTACAGAGAGAAGCCAAGCAGCTGGAAGAGGAGCATTACCAAGAGGCACATCGAAATGCGTCGTTTGGTAGTGTGTCCCGGCAAAGACATGTATCCAGGAAGAACTCCGGAAGGAACATTTCTGAGCCACTGACTTTTGCCGATCGGGAGAGAGTCCGACAGAGGGAGGCAAACATTGAAGAAGGATCAGACGAGGAAGGCGATGGAGAATTTGTTGTGGAACGACCAAGGTTGATCCAGTATATGAAACCTCGCATCAATAATTCGCAACCCAAAGGATATCTCGACGAGCTTACTGAACGGACTAAGAGACTTGGAGCTCACGATGATTCTGACTACGAGAACAAGGAGACTGCAGGTTCTGACTCTGGTGATGAAGGCGTCCACACACCTCACACTAGCATGGAATCACAGGCTCCTAAGATTACAATAGATGAACCTACCGTAGGCGAAGAAACCGCAACATCTCTAGACGCACCTTCAGCAGCTTCAGCACCTCCAGCACCGCCTCTACCAGACTCTGGTCTAATTATGCCGGGTTTCGGCGGCCCACCGCCACCGCCCCCTCCCCCACCACCTCCGGGCTTGGGAGGTGTTCCAGTTATGCCAGGTTTTGCCAATGGTGCGCCGCCGCCACCTCCACCGCCTATGCCAGGCTTCGGTGGACCGCCTCCGCCTCCACCCCCTCCAATGCCAGGGTTTTCGGGTGGTGCTCCACCACCGCCGCCGCCTATGCCTGGGTTCCTTGGGGGTCCACCACCTCCGCCACCACCTCCGCCACCACCTCCACCCATGCCAGGCTTCGGCGGCGCTCCTCCGCCACCACCTCCAATGCCTCCTGGAAGTCCTGGCTTTATGTTTGGAGGCGCACCACCAGCACCGGGAATGCCGCCTCCGCCATCACCCTTTTTCTTGTCATCTGGTGCCACCTCCCCTGGGTTGCAGGGTCTGTATACCGGTGTTCGACCGCGCAAGAAGCTCAAGCCTATGCATTGGGAGAAATTGGATGGTGTTGAATATACTCTATGGGCCCAGCGTGGTAACAGGGAAGACGTATTCGAGGAGTTGTCCAAGAAAGGTATCCTCGAGGAAATGGAGAAGATGTTCTTCTTCAAGGAAACCAGGCTGCTCAAGAAAGCCCAAAGTGACGGCGAGAAGAAGAAGGAGTTTTTGGATTCCGGTATTGTTAAAGCGTTCCAGATTGCATTGTCGAAGTATGCATCAATACCGGCCATGCAGGTTGTCTCTAAGATTGTCAACTGCGATAAGGATATGCTTGACAATTCAGCCATCATGGATTTCTTGCAACGTGAAGAGTTAGCCACCATCTCGGACAACCTGATGAAGAACTTGGCACCTTATGCTGTGGACTGGACAGAACCTGGAGCAGACGGCAAGAAGAGGGAGGCGGATCCAAACGATCTCAGACGGGAGGATATAATATACCTGGAAACAGCTTACAACCTGCACCATTATTGGAAGAGTAGAGTTCGTGCTTTAGCTTTGACCCGAAGTCTGGATCCGGATTATACCGAGCTACAGAGCAAGCTTCATCAAGTTGTGCGGGTCTCGGATACGGTCCGAGCCTGCAAAGCGTTCCAAGATGTTCTGGAGCTTATTTTGCAAATGGGTAATTACATGAATGACACCGCCAAACAAGTAACCGGTTTCAAGCTTGGCACTCTGAGCCGTTTGGTCAACGTTAAGGATGACAAGAACCAGCGAACATTCATGGATTACGTCGAAATGACGGTTCGCAAGAAGTTTCCTCATCTAGAAGGTTTCATTGACGAACTTCATGAGTCGTGTCAACTTGAGAAGGGTATGAACTGAACCTGTGCGTTTTATCGAGGCAGTAGCTAACTTTTTTTGGCGTATAGCGGACGTCGACCACCTTGCACAACAAGCACAGAAATTTATTGGCAATGTCCAAAATATCCAGACATCAGTCGACTCGGGCAATCTATCTGAGCCTAAGAAGTTCCACCCGCAAGATCGTGTCCTCCAGGTCGTCCTTCCCGTACTGCCAGAAGCGAGGAAGAAGGCAGAATACCTTAAAGATTATCTTGAGGCGATGAACAAGACATACGCAGATCTCTTAACGTTCTATGGTGAAGATCCGAACGACGAAAATTCCCGGAAACGGTTCTTCAAACTTATCAGTGACTTCGTCAAGAACTACAAGGTTTGCATCCTTCCTCGTCGATCTAGTATTTATCCACTAACGTCTTTCCACAGGCAAGTAACCAAAAGAACATGGAGCTGGAAGATGAAGAGAGGCGCCGTGAGAAGCGACAGCAAATGGCTGCCCAGACGCAAGCAAAGCAAGCCGCGCGCAACGATCCACTCGCACCCGCCATAGCTCAGGGTACTGGCGCTATGGACGCCCTCCTGAACAAGCTCCGCGCTGCCGGACCTTCTTCGAGAGACAAGCGAGAGGCAAGGCGAAGAGCAAGGTTGCGACAGAATGGCGCAATCAGAGCTGTATCAATCACCAAAGATGCGGATTCTGGAGGCGACGGTGAAAATCAAAACGAACAGTCGACAGCGGCAGCATCTTCGGACCCGGAACAGGCACCAATGAGTCCCGACATTACTGTTACCTCTGCCGATCAAGCCGCCGATGAGGACAGTCTCACCAAAAGGACCGAAGAAATGCTGATGCGTCTGCGTGGTGATGGTGGGGAAGTACCTCCTGTTCTTGGCAAGGGCAGTATTAGGGATAAGCGGAAAGAGCGTCGACGGAGAAACGGTAGTAACGTTTCCACCACTTCGACAAATTCCGGATCAATATCTCTTTCCTTGACGACTCCGCCGGTTCCTCCACTACCGACGACTATTCCTTCAAGCCCTGGAACATTGACAGCACTTGGTACTGCCGAAGGCGAAGAAGAACAGATAGCGAGAGCTAAGAATGCGCTGATGGCAATGCGCCGAGGGAGTGATGCTGGAAGTGTTGGAAGCGGGACAAGTGAACGAACGGTGCCACCAGCGGAGCAGGGGTCGTTACAAAGTCCAATAGTTATTGACGATAACGAGTCAACGCCGACAACGATTGTCAGCCCGCCCAGTCCCGAGCGGGCACCGAGTAGTGAGCCATAAGAGATAGGCTGTAATTGTTTGTTTGTTTGTGATCCCCCCTTTGCGTAACACAGTCTTTATGTTTTTTTGTTTTTTGGGATGGGTTTTGGTCTTTCATTGCGTTCGACGTCTTTACGTTATTGTCCTAGAGGGCCAGCGGGTGGGTGGACTTGCACTCGTCTTTTTCTCTCTCTTTTCTCTTCGCTTCGTTTGTTTCATTCATAGGGCCTTCTTTTTTCCATTCCCTTGGGGTTCACACGGCATGCCACGGTTGTTTTTTTTATGTGAATATATCTTCTTTCTTTTAGTGAGTAGTAAGTAGTATTACGGTTTATCAGGATTCATTTCACCAGGTCTTTGCTTCATAGGTTTTCTTTTTTTGAATGCAAGCATATGGCATTGCACGGTGTATACCACTTTTTTTCTTTCGTTTGTTTATTTCTTTTTCTTTTTTACTTTGAGGCCATGGACAATGTCATTTGGGGCGGGGGAGGACGGACATAGGTGTACTTTACTGTAAGGTTGTTAATAGTGGTTGATTGGACTTGGGGGGGGAGTTGTGTGTGGAAAGGGAAATTTAGAAGTATTTCCATCGTTTTCTGGAGCTCTCTCTTCGTCTTCATTGATAAATTAAAACTTATCCCATGAGGGGGAATTTGAATAGCCTGGCTGGACATGAGAATTTTTTTTGCCTGGAGGCTGGAAGACAGTAAACGATATTTTGGCTGAGGCAGGAGCCACATGAGTCTAAGGATGGATGATACCAAGGCCAAATGAAAATAGTGAACTGGTCACCCACCCTATTGAAGTTTCACTGATAATACAAGGCTTTGTTTCTCCGTTCTCCAATTAATTGGCAAACTTAAAGAACATGGCCGTGAATCCTATCATACAAAACCAGCCCTCTACGCCTCGGTCTACCTCACCACAAAGTTCACCAACTTCCCCCCCTTACCCACAACCACTCTCACCACCTTCTTCCCCTTCCCCCACTTCTCCCATTCCTTCCTTCCCTCCACCAACGCCCTTAACCCTTCCTCCTCCAACTCCTCCAAACCCCCTACTACCCCAACCATAAACCTCACCTTCCCATTGACCGCCACCGCCACATCCCTCTTCCCAGCCTCTTCCACAACCCTCGTATCAACCTTTGGCCAGCCCATCTCCAACACCAACGTTCCCTCCATTTCCGTTCCTCGATGCAGCATTTCCCACGCCTCTTCTGCAACCGCGGGCGTAATCGGCGCCATCAACCGCAGCAGCGTTTGTGTCGCATGATACGCCATTGCCGGCGAGCAAGACTTCAAAGAAGCAGTAAGGGGGTTTTCCAGCTTCATTAAGTCGCTAACGGTAGTATTGAGTGCCATTGTGTCTGCAAACGCCTCTGTGATGCTTCCTACTGTCTGCTGTAGTAGTTTCCATACCTTTCTCTCGTGGTCGTTGAAGTCTCCTGGATCAACAGCGTCGGGGGAAAATGTGTATGTATCCGCTAGCTTCAGCACACGGAGAAGGAACCGTCTAACACCGACAATCTTGTCTTCATCCCAGTTGAGGACATCGCCAACCGGAGCCGCAAAGAGAACGTGGGCACGGGTTGCATCCGCTCCGTGAGTGGAGATACAGTCAACTGGATCGACACCGTTGTATTTGCTTTTACTCATTTTCTCGTACGATTTATTGGGGTTGACTCCTGAGGCTAATAGTTTTGGAAGTTCGTCAGGTTTCAGGAAGCGACCTGTTTCTGGGTCTGTGAAGGTTAAACCGTGGACCATCCCTTGGGTGACCAACTTTTTGAACGGCTCTGCTGTGGAGTTCGAAGGGTTTGGCCAGTGTCCTGCGGGGCCAGCCAAGAATTTTGCGATGAACCGAGAGTAGAGGAGATGAAGAATTGCGTGTTCCACGCCGCCAATATATAAGTCTACCGGTAATAACTGGTCGGCTTTCTTGGAGTCGAATAGTTCATGCGGGTTTTGGGGATCGATGTATCGTGCCCAATACCAGCTACTGTCGATAAACGTGTCCATCGTATCTGTGTCTCTTTTCGCGGGTGCGTTGCAGGAGGGACAAGGAACATTAACCCACTCCTCAGCGTGTGCAAGTGGGGATCCACCGCGACCACGAATACTGATGCCTTCAGGCAGGGTGACGGGCAAGTCTTTTTCCGGCACAGGAACAGGTCCGCAGGAACTGCAGTGGATGATTGGGATGGGCGTACCCCAATACCGTTGACGAGAGACAAGCCAGTCTCGAAGACGCCACTGGGTTGACTCTTCAGCCCATTCTGATCCTAGTTTCTCAAGGAATACTTTCTGAGCTTCGGCTGATTTGAGCCCTTTGTATTCGCCTGTGGCGTCAACTAATTGACCGTTCCCAGTAAATATATACTCTAGCTTCGATGACTGCACTGTGCAGGGCTCAATCACAGTGCGGATCTGTCCCCCTGGGCAGTTTTCTAGCCAGAAGGCGTGGTCTCGCGTATCATGGCCAGGTACACCCATAACTGCTCCTTCTCCGTATCCTTCCAGCACGTACTCTGCCACATAGACTGGTATAGATTCGCTTAGCAGAGGGTTCAGACACTCTATATCCGGAAGCAGAAATCCCCGCTTTGACTTTGCATCCACGGCCGTGGCAGTAAGGTTGGCTTTTGCCTCTGTAACAAACTTTTTGAGTGCTTCGTTACTTTCTGCCTGTGCCGTCACAAGTGGGTGCGAGATTGATAATGCCAGATATTGGACGCCAGGCAGCGTATCCAACCTTGTGGTAAACACCTCTACCTTCCCAGATTCATGTCCAACTTTAATCGGAAACCGCACCTTTGCCCCAGTCGACTTTCCAATCCAATTCTTCTGCATAGTGCGCACCCTCTCCGGCCAGGTATCTTTTAGAGTCTCCAAGTCCTCCAGCAACTTCTCCTTAAAAGCGGTGATGCGGAAAAACCACTGCTCTAGCTCCTTCTTCTCGACTACAGCACCAGACCGCCACGAGTGTCCAGAGGGCGAGACTTGTTCGTTCGCCAACACTGTCTCATCAACAGGGTCCCAATTGACTGTAGAATTCGCGCGGTAGGCAAGGTTGTGTTTCAACAGTTGTAGGAATAGGCGCTGCGTATGTGCATAGTATTCCGGTGAGCAAGTTTTGAGTTCCTATCAAACCCCTTCGTAAGCCTCATCTCACCTCATCTCGCTGGGCGGAGAAGCATACACACCCTCTCCCAATCAAATGCAACGCCCATTTTCTCAAACTGCTCCTTCATAGCGATTATATTCTGGTCGGTCCAATCCTTCGCATCAACACCCCTCTCAATAGCGGCGTTCTCGGCAGGGAGTCCGAACGCGTCCCATCCCATGGGATGTATCACATCGTAACCTTGCATCTTCCGGAACCGCGAGAGGACGTCCGAGATGGTGTATACTCGCAAATGCCCCATATGCAAACTCCCCGACGGGTATGGGAACATTGACAGGATGTAAAATTTCTCATTATTCCCAACGTTATTGGTGGGGGAGGAGGTAGCTGAGGATGATTTGGTGCTCCGCAGATGCTCTCGCCATTTTGCGTCAATTGCCGAAAATTCGGGGAACGTTGAAACAAGTCGGAAGTGTAGGGGAGATCGTCGTAATGGAGTAAGGAAGAGCGACGTTGTTGAGAGAATACCGCGACGTGGGCAGGGGATCAGCGGTAGTCGTAGCCTCATGACGGCGGAGGTGGCAGCACGGAAAGTCACAACTTTTGGCGGCTCTGCCGATGAGCTCCATACCTCAACCCTAACCTTCCGATTGGACAATGTCTTTCTGTGTACGTACGGACCATTCACAGCAGTAAAAAAAAATATGTCGCGCTCTTACTAGCTACAACTATACCAGCCGTTCTCCCGTTTGATCAATTCTCGCAGCTCATTAAGTTGTAGGTCACTTCCATCCATCCTATCAAGTTTTCAAAGAAATACTTACGCCCATAGCCAATCATAACCTCACACTCGTTCGTACCACGGCATCGGGATTCTTCGTTGTGCGGTACAGCACGGCTGTTCCGGCCCTTTGGCGGCTCTGGTCCATTTGTGGATGGCCCAGTTAGAAAGGGCAGGCCATCCCGAGGATCCACCAATGGCCTGGGAGCTCTTGCAAAAGGGGTCTCGAACTTTACAGAATCTACACTCTACCACCTCATCACCGCCACTGCCGCCGTAGTCAGTGCGTCTTTCCTTTGTTCAATAAGAATGCAAAAAGCTGCTTCCCCTGTGTCGTGCCTAGCTACAGCTACCTCTGCAGGGTCAAGCGCATAATTCTAACAGCTATTACCGCCTTCCATCCGGCAATTGCGCCCTCTACTTGATTCAGAGCGTACTACTTTTGTGTTGGGTGGGTGGGGGTTTTGGAAGAAATTCGTGCGTATACACTTTGCACTCAGTCTATTCACGGATCCTCCAATGGGCAGGCCCTCACGGATACCCGCGAACGGACCAGGCCGTCCGCCGTGGGTCCGCCAAAGGACCGGAACACTGCCACACGATTCTACACTTGAGACGAGCATATTTCAAACCAGTGTCCGAGATCCCCCCTCGCCAGGACTCTGTTAGCATGCATCATGCGATTTTACCCACCAAAGCCATAATCCAAAGTACAACATACTTATCACAGGGCTGTAATCCTGTGTCCGGATTAAGTGTCTAGAGACATTGCGCGATCTTTTGGATATCTACTATTTATTCGGCACTCCCACCGGAGGATCTAGATCCACTATGCATCATAGAAAACCCCCAAACTCTCGCATCCCAGCCTACACCGGACATATATTCGGGTAGGTACCTTACATTTATCCTATCCTGCCGATATACTGCATGTACGTGGTAATAAAGGAGCAGCTGAGCGAGTTAAACTCGGAAGTTTAGATCAGTCAGCTAATAATACCCAGCAGCAGCCCCTCTGATATTCGTCTCCAAATATATGTGGCTTCGACGTTGCCTTTGGATCAAACCTGTGGGTTGTGATACTGGGATATAGGTATTCATTTATACACCACTTCCTAGTCCCGTTCAAGCCACATTGGCTGCTACAGGTTGAGACCTGGTACGATCACCAGCTACTGTTTTGTAGCCTGGATTTTGAGGCGCGATTCAGCCGTCCCAACAGTCCGGGATACCACGGAGTGGCAAGGGCGGAATGATGCAGCAGCTCGCCGTCTGTCCGTTCGGAAGACGGAACCGAAGTCCCCTGTTGATCGTAAACGTGGATAGGGGACGCCATAAGGGTAGGAGAGAGCAAGCGGCGGGTGGTGATCAAGTCTAACGAAGCAGACCGTGGCGGCGGCGAAAGAGAGGAGAAAGCAGATAAGAAGATTGGGCCGATAGTGTAATGGGAGCAGTGGCCGGAGGCGATACTTTCAATTGTTTTGCCCCGCTAAACTTCTGAAGTCTCGAACCTTGCTGAGACCTCCCAAATCGAGGAAATAAGACACGACCAACCTCCAACGAGACAGGACAAAGCGATACAATGACCGGTCTCGCCCTGTCTCGTCTTGTATATACCACTAAGCTGCTGGCTCGAGTCCAGATACGAGTCGAAGACTTCTACCCAAAACTGGTTGGATATAATTAATCGAGCCATCAACTACCCCCACACTAGGTAATGAGCTCGCATCCTGCAAACCGCTCACTAGATGGCATAGATCGTGCAGCGGAGCCGCCAGACATCATCATGCACATCGGCTCGGCATAGAGCAAGCTAAGTGGGCTGAAAGGGACCTGTAGCTGACTCGGTACAATATGGGGTTTTGCCGAAAGGAAGCCAGCAGGGAGCTTTGACTTCGCTCGCTAGACGGTCACTTCCTGGCTGGAAAAGGTTGTTGAGTGGCAAGCATGTGGGTGCTGCATCTCTGAGGCCGCGGCAGACTAGTTACCACTATTAACGGTCACTCGTTGAGAGCAAGCAGGGATAGGTATACTGCATCAACATCACCAGCTTCTTGTGCTGTTAATCCACCTGAACAATGGAATGGCGCCTTTGCCTCCGTTGGAGGTTGTGAGGGAATTCCGGCAGATCTGATATCGGTTTCGATGGACAGTTATTTCTGGAACCCTCCCACCTCGTTTTATTTTCCCTTCCTTCCTCACGAAGTTATCATGGTGCATTGTTGAGGTAGTGCTGAGGTGGCCTCGTGAAGATAGGTAGATCGATAGTATGGAATATATTCGAAGCGGCGCCGGCCTATTACCTACTGATCACCAAACTACCGAGTCGCCAACCCGCCAGATCGCCCGATCGCCGCCTCGTGTAGTTACTATGGTACTAAATCACCACCACCTCCCCATTGCACTACTCTACGACAGAACTATATAGAGTACCTCTGTAATAATGATGTTTACAGGCCTCCTTTGGATCGAAGCTAAGCATACAAGTATGCCAATACTACTAGAAAATATCGGATTTTCGGAGGGCAGTCTATCCTCCATCTTGACTTTTCTCGTCGTGACAAGCGAGCTTGCGAGCTTAGTCACGAGAGGCTGGGCACGAGAAAACATCTTGACCGCCTACTCGTTATTTGGATCGAGATATGCAATTTCATGGATTTCAGCCCTGAAGTTTCTCGGCTGGCCTAGCCGTCGTTTATGCTATCAAGAGAGGAATTGCGGGGTACTGGCGGATACAATATGGGAATGGGTAGTCTCTAGGCTAGAATGAAAATGCAACGTCGTGCACCAAATCGAGGAAACATCTGATAACAAATCACCAAAAGTGCCACCACAACCGTCGAAACACAGAACAGCTAAATTAAAGAGGAAATTTCTTCCAGTCAATTGATTCTTTCAATCGGATCGGGACATCCCACATTGTCGTTGGTCGGTGATGTTTTGTCGCTTTGGGCCTGTGGCTGTTCTCCACTTGAACCTAGGACTCTAGGTACATGACTCTAAGTACAATGTATATTGGCGCTTATGATTTGGACTGCAATACGATAGACTAAATACAATGCTTACAGTGTGGGAGGTAGACTTCCTTCAATATATCTAACCTGCAGCTGCTGTACCACAGTCCTCGCTAAACATACGTTCAACCAAGCATCCCAAGCGCAGATCTAGAAATAGAACCAAATCAACGGCAAACCGCCGCTGAAGTCATGTACGGCACATCGTGACTCCGAACCATGCGGGACTCCGTGGATCCGTATCTGCTGGAAAGAGTTGGATTTAAATGGCTGTCACTGTTTCTCTGGGGAGTTTAAGAAGTCTCAGCTCCGCTAAAGTCCCTGCAGAGGTGACTTGGCGCCGTGCCGCGGAGGATCTCCGTCCATTGGTAGGTTACCCGAGCCCTACGTAGCTACGCCTTTATCAGGAAGGGTTGGCGCCATCAGTAGCTCTTTCTTCACAAGGACATGTTTCGATTCACGTCGATACTCATGTACGTACCGTTAGACTGGACTGACCATACACTACCAAAGGAATAGGTAGTAAACCCAATAGGCTTTGTTTGAGTGGTTAAATTGATCAATTGGCACCATTGACCATTTCGACCACCAATTGCATTGATTGTAGGTCTCCCATCTGTCTTGTCCCTGTTCTTACCGAGTTTGTACGGTACGTACCTAGGTACTGATATATCAGTGTTCGTCGACCACAATCTCTACTCCTGGAAGTGCTCGCGGCTGTAACTTGGAGATCAAGTGCAGCTGCAGGCGTCGGTAGAGGGTACCCGAAAATGCACTCTATGTTGTTACGCCATACATGAGGTCGTATATTTCCTTTTTCTTTCTTTCCCTGCATCCGGACCCACCGCCGGGGCCCGACTGTGAGTGGTATAAGACTGTAGATCAGGGGAGCATATCTACGGAAAATCCGATGGCAAAAACCTTAAGCGAATCCGAGAACATATTTTCAGTGCGCCGATGCCTCTTGCTCGCTGGCATGAAGGATATATCTCGCCTGCAGTGAGTAACGCTAAGGGAAGAGACATCACTATGGAACACTAAAGAGCCCTGCTAAGTATTTAGAAGCGTGGGACGAACTCTGAGCGAGTCTTGGAGAGTTCGACGCAAATAAGGCTCTTGGCAGATGGGTTGATTCATACTTCAACCCCCATGTGTACGGCTGAAATCTAAGTGGCGAAAAAATCGCTGTTGACAAACCTCACTGTTGAAAACTTACCTTGCTCTAGGGTACATGTACTCAAGAAACGTGGGGATGATTATTTCTGGAAAACCCCGGTACCACCTATCACGAGAGATATACGCTCGGGAAGAAGTATACAATAGATACGAACCTGGTCAGCCACCGGTAATCTCTGTTTACAAGACTTCGACGAACAAACAAGTGCCACTTAAGCTCGTGCGCTTCAAGAGTAGGGCCAAGATCCAACCATATCAAACGACTTGGCTTCCAAGATTTTCACTGCGGGTGCAGTGCGAGAGTCTCCCCTTCCCCTATGTAGAGTAGATGGTTCGCGTAGTCTAATGTTATAAAGATCCATTGATGCCTTCTGCGCCTTTCGACGCTCGTCCACTTGGATTGACATTGTTTGGATCGACATTTCCCGATTACAATTACTGCTGTTTCCGGTGATTTACAGTCTTTACCTTCACCAACAATGAAGTTCGACTTCGGAGTTGCGTTTGCTGGCCTTTTGGCAGTTCTTCCATTGGCAGTTTACGCTGGTGATGATGACTGGGAGAGTCCAGTGGTATGTATCTTGCTTCAATTTGTGTCCGTTGTTACTGACAGATACAAAGTACACACATTTCTTCGAGTTCCCCTTGCCGATCCCGCCTACAGCCATACCAGTGGCGTAAGTTCTTTCTTTATACGGCGTTCATTGGTTGGAGGGTCATGAATATCATGCAACCCCTGTCTAGATCTTGGATTGACGCTGCACAACATACATGTATGCATCTGTATGTTTAGTACTGACCCGTGAATTTCTGTAGGACATATACCAATCGAACCACCGGTATTCCGATCGATTTCTACGAGATCCATATCAAAAGTTTCCAGTCACGACCGTACCCCGAACTCGGATCGACCACTCTTGCTGGGTAATAGGCTTCCAATATGGATAGGTGTTGTTGAATATGAGCTGAATAATTTAAACAGCTACGATGGCATCTCCCCTGGTCCGACGTTCCGTATGACAAGAGGCCGCGAAGGTGAGGGCGTTTTTGTTCTCTCCCTTTTCTGTTGCTGACGACGATGTAATTCAGCCTTGGTTCGCTTTATCAATGAGTACAACAGACCGTCTGCCATCCATCTTCACGGCTCTTATTCCCGGGCGCCTTTTGATGGATGGGCAGAGGATATGATCAATCCCGGACAGTACAAAGTATGAATATCCTTGTGTATCGAGTGCATCTAGTTAACCCTTCCAGGACTACTATTTCCCCAACCATCAAGAGGGGCGAACCATGTGGTACCACGACCATGCGATGCATATCACCGCCATAAATGCATACTATGGACAAGCTGGCTTTTATATTCTCACCGACCCTGCTGAGGAGGCACGATATAGGCTTCCTAGAGGCAAGTATGACGTACCTTTGATGCTCCAGTCAAAGCAGTACCAAGCCAATGGAGATCTATTCTCGCCAGCAGGCGAAACGGAGAGTCTTTACGGAGATGTTATCCATGTTGTAAGTTCAGCCTACCACACATCTTGAATACATCTAAGTCCAGCCACCGCAGAATGGTCAACCTTGGCCCTACCTAAAAGTCGAGCCACGCCGGTACCGCTTCAGATTATTGGATGCCTCTATCAGCAGAGCATTCCGACTGTACTTCGTTGTGTCTGGGACTACACGACCGCTCCCGTTTACAGTCTTTGCATCGGACGCTGGATTCATGAGTCAACCCGTGACTGTCACTGATAGTTTGTTCCATTCAACTCTCAGCCCCGCCAAAGATTAGTGACTGATTTGTTCCAGTGTATATGTCTATGGCCGAGAGATGGGAGGTTTTGTTTGACTTCACCTCATTTGCAGGGAAGAACATAACCTTGATGAATTCTCGAGATGTATTTACATTTTCTTTGTTCTTTGAGATTCAGCGGGCTAACATTGCATTGCAGGTTATGAAAGACGACGACTTTGCAGGAACGGATAGGGTGATGCGGTTCGTAGTTGGAACCTCTGTCACCGATTCCTCGTTCAACAATGACCCACCATCCTCATTACGGACCCTAAACTTACCGCCCGCAAAGTCTGGCGTTGACCATAGCTTCAGGTTTGCGAAGTCGTAAGTTGCCCGCTAAGCACCTTCCGACGTATCTTGCTGACTCTTCGCAGTGGTGGCAAGTGGACAATCAACGGAGTCACCTTTGCAGACGTTGCGAACCGTATTCTAGCAAAGCCGCAACGGGGTGCTACCGAGTTGTGGCAACTCGAGAACAACAGCGGAGGCTGGTCGCACCCTGTCCATATCCATCTGGTCGACTTCCAGATCATATCACGGGAGGGTGGTAGGGGCGCAGTCGAGCCCTACGAAAGAGCGGCTCTGAAGGACGTTGTGCTCTTGGGCCGCAACGAGAAGGTCACGGTTTTGGCTCGATACGCGCCTTGGGACGGTGTTTACATGTTCCACTGCCACAATCTTGTGCACGAAGATGACGATATGGTATTTTTGTGCCCTTAAACCACGTTCTTCGAATGTTTGGCTGACAGAAAGGAAAATAGATGGGAGCTTTTAACGTGTCGGCTCTTAAAGACTTTGGATACCCGGAGACCACTAGGTTTATCGATCCCATGGAGCAAAGATGGCGAGCAAAGTCATATCAGGGCACGAATCTGGATAGGATACGCACGGAGACGATGCCTTTCTTTTCCTCGTTGGATGCTTATGCAAGCGTGGACGAGGTCGACCAGGCAATCAAGGAGTACCATAGAACTCGAGTCGAAGGTGATGACAGAACGACTTCGACTTCGGCGACAAGCTCCGCTCCACCAGCAAGCTCCAGCACAAGTTCGACTCCCGCCGCGCCATCGACCACACCTACTTCCACCAGAACCACCACCAGTAGTTCCACAAGAAGCACAACCACCAGCTCCATCAGAAGAACTACTACCACCAGCAGCTCTACCAGAAGAACTACTACCAGCAGCTCCACCAGAAGAACCACCTCCACTACGAGGAGGAGGAGAGTACCGCCTCCGAGGAGAAGGAGGTTCGGGTTTCCGTTGCTGCCAAAGCGTACCGCCATTCCTGAACCGCAGACTTAGGAGCATTAATTAAACGTAACCAGTCACTCTTTTTTTCTTCACGTTCGTTCGCAATCAATGGGTATTTTTGTGTGGTAACGCTGGGGGAGTATAGTATGCATTCAGCTAGGATTTGAGATTACGGAGTTTTCAAGAAATTTTCAAGAAATTTTTTAGTTAGTTAAAACCCATCGTAGATGTTTAATAATAATATAGACGCGTCTTCGATGGTATGTACATGTTAAACCTGCCCTACAAATACTTAAATAGGTTCATGTAGTTCTGGAGGATGCGGACTTGGAAATGCTTTGAAACAAAACTTCGATAAAATGTTACAGGAGCGAGCTCGAGAACCCGAGTACGGAGATCTCGGGTGCGCCTTCTTTTTGAATAACTCTATGTCCACTCCGCCCAAAAATCCTCGTCCAAGAAGACCGTGATGGCAACGATTGTAAGAAGGAAGATGAAGATACACTTGCACGCCCGAATGTCTGTGCCGATGCTGGCATTGCCAAGTGAAAGTTCTAGCCCGCCCGCGACAAAATTAGCCAAGATGCGATTCAGCTCATGATCATTGATCATCTCGATCGCGGGTAGGCTAATAACCGACAAGGCCGGCCACGAGGCTAGCACTGGAAATTTAAGCTTGGCATGGGTTCGGCTGATCATAAACTGAAATCGGGTCTGATGTGGTACCGGTGCAACATTGGTTTGTCTTAAATGTGGTTATCACGATTTGAGCATGCGAATTCACGTTCGTGCCTTCGCCTGTGGATTGTTTCCATACCCGTCTGTGATTCATATCCGTGTAGCTACATTGCTGCTTGGATGAACGTGTGGATGGTCGCTGTCCTCCGATGGCCACTACTAGATGGACGGCGACTACGATAGTGGGAGGCACTACCTAATTGCTAGCTTTGGCCTCTCCGCTTTACACTGGAAGACCGGTCTCGTTCCACATAGCGGCCTACCCATGATACGGCTAAGCCTTCGCCGGACCAGTACAGATTCTACTCTAATCAACTCACTCATGGTACTCTACTCATGTACTTAGTAGAGATAAAGTAGAGTACCAAAACATTCAAGTGGTTAAAACCTTTCTCTAACTGGTAATTCTGCAGCTAATGACGTCGACGTGAGTTTTACTGAATTTTATATACGGATGTCTAAGTATTTATCTGTGGTACCAGAAAATTTGACGTTGTGGCTGCGATTAAGCTGTTTGCCGCAGCTATAGTCTTCTTTGCGTATGACCAGCTCGTTCAAATTCCGCTTGTCCCCAAGTTAGGCTTGGGTGATAATCTGTGTAGGGCGTTTTTTAGATTTTTAATGGCCGAATTGAGATCACAGATATGTCACTCGCAAATGCGACATCGAGTTGAACACTCTATTCACTGCCCTTGGCTTGGACGGGAAGTTCTACAAACTTACCGCCCACAAGACCTTGAGGCGTTCGAAGCCAACCGAACGAAAGACTTGAGGCTTATGCAGTGGGGTTTTCAGATTCATCAACACATCACTCATTACATCACCCCGCGGCCGTCCCTCCAATCCCCCCATAGTATTAATAGTTGTAACCACCACCAGCAGCTCAACCATGAATAGCTGAAACCAACGCCAACTCAAAGCACGTAAAAGTCGGAAGCTTCCTCGCGCACCCAGGTGGACCATAGACATAGTAATTTAGGTCCTTACACGTTTTTGAGACACCGCCGTCCCACTGCATAAGATATAGGCGATCATTGTGAGGATTCACCGTGCCGCCGAGGATTTGCATGCTATGGCATGGTATGTTGCCGTAGGGGTCGGTTTTTGTCGGTTTAGGGTTGGGGCTGATTGGGGGTTAGCGGGGAGAAGGTTGGGGAAGGGGAGAGATACTCGAAGATTAGTTTGTTGTACGGAACGTTGTACCAGTGAAAGCCATTACCATCGCAGTTAGCTCCTGCAAACATCCTATCCCATCATTAGCCTCTTTCCTCCCTCCCCAGAACTAAAAAAACACATACGAAACCCCCAATCCCGACTGCCTCTTGATCTTCTAATGTTGCGTATACGCTGCATCAGTTCTCGCATTCTGCGCAGCCAGCCACAACGCAAAGTTGCTCTCACCCGCGAATGTAATTTTTTCTCCGTCATCTTTGAGGAAGTCGTCGGGCATAAGAGAGGTCGGGTCTACGCCATGTGCGAGGGCTCGGACGTAGGCGGCTTCAGCAAACTCCGAGGAGTAGATGGAGGATGTCGGGTATTCGAGCGAGGGGATGCGTTCTTTGAAACGAATGCAGAGCGATGTGGGGAGGAGGAGGAGGAAGGGAAGAAGGGGAGTGAGGGGGTGCATACTGGCTGTGAGGAAGGGAGAGGACGGTGGAGAAGAGAAGAGGGAGGAAAGAGACCTCGTTTCCAGATTTTATCGTCGCTCGCAAGCTCACACCTCGAAAAGAACTACCGTATTTCGAGCGCAGGGGGAAAGGAGGCATGGCCGGAGCATTCCCGGGCGTCGAGCCGAGAGCACCGGCCTGTTGACTCGGGCATGAGGGTTCGGCACTGATACTCGGCTCCGGCTTTGGCAGTCGGCATGGAGTTCTCCTTCTCTCTCTTTCGTATATAAGTCTACTGTTTCTCCTTCCTTTGTATCGATAGACAATTCAGACAATTTCATTCTTTTGTTCTCAACATATATTTCAACAGCATAGATGATTTCGGGTACCCCGATAGTTGCTATCATGGAGTAGGGTATGAATCCATCTACAATAGCTTCATGCTCTACATACACTTTGTACCAGTGGACATATTTTCCGGCAAGGTCTCCGACTGCCAGACATCTACAGGTGTAGTATGTAGGAAGTCCTCCTTAACCCGTCTCTTAACTTTCAACACCATCCTACTTCACCACATCAATCCATCCTCACCCTAGTAGTTGCAGCATAAAGTTGACATCTCAGCCGGTTGCGAGCTTTTATACACAAGTAGAGTAGCTATAGTTTCACGGCTTTCCATGCAGATGTGCCGAACCCCGCCCGGTTTTCCGATGATGCTTGTGGGGCCGTATATCGATATATCACGATCCGCAGGTGTACGGAATCTGCCGATTCGGCTTGTTCTCCCGAAGCTAGTAACGGCGAGGGGCGCTCTGGAAGAGCAATTTGGGACTTGATTGCGCTGGAGATCAATCTAGAACACCGTATACCGGTACCATAAAACCGCAAGTTGTATGTGAAGGCTGCGGAGTAAACCAGATACAATTAGTTGAGCCAAACCTTTATCTTACTGAATGTTTGATGTTTGGCGCTGCTGCCTAATCGCCGCTGGCGGCAGCCTATAGCTTCTTAACTGCAAATATTCCCAATGACAATTCAAAAAGAGTCCGACTTTACAGTTTACACTGCGTGGAGTTTCGGCGATTCACAGCGTCTTTTCTTTTGCAGTGTTAACTCCGCTTGTTGTGTTTAGCATTGTAGGTTTGGATAGAGTACGATTTGCGCACTGGGGTAACATGGTTAAATAGAATTAGTTGTGTAGACCATTTTAGTCCATAAAAATGCTTAAATCTGATGGTATACCTAGTAGAGTACTCTATATACTTAGATACCTACTCTATGTACAACTGGGGCTTCGCATCGCTCACTTCGGGCCATAAAGTAATTGGATAGAGTGTCACGTGCTGAGCGATCCATACCCATACCCATCGTGAGATGTGATGGATACCGTATGAACAAACCCATGTGGCTGGCTAGGTGACTTCTCAGTTGAGTGACTGGTCTCTCCAGTTTCTTGGGGTAGATCGAATACATTACATCCTCTTCATTCATGGGAATATGAATACATTATCACCAGAGTACAGACCGCCCCTCCAAACCAATCACGTCTCAGAACTCAACTGGCCAATCAGAATGAGGAAGATATCCGAATCGGGCATTTAAAAAACTTCGACCTTACCATAAAGTAAACTTTATGGCAAAGTTAGATGGGGTATGGTAGCTGTGAATCCAGGCAATCGGTCAATGGATATTAGAGATGGAACCTGCGGCCAGATAGAAACAAGATACTATACAGTGTATATCAATTGAACAGAAGAATTGAAAAATGCGCAGTTCTTGCCTCCCACGGTATAAATATTGCTTAACATGGGAAAGACAAATCTCAGTGGTACCATAAAGGGTACCACCCTATTGGCTATACTATCCGAAAACGAAATCTGGTAATTCAAAAAGGTAGATTCAGCTGTCTCCAGAGGTTTAACTCGGTATCAAAACCCCCCTGCTCCGGACCCCTGTTTTTGGATCGTAACAGTTAGAGGGCGGGTATCTGCCCCAGTGCCCCAGGGTCCCTCCCAGCCGTGAGAAGAATGCCCCCATCTACTTTCCACAAATGCAATGGTATGGCAACGCTTGTATAGTTAGACGACCATAATCGTCTCAATGAACTCTATTTGGGCGCGGTGTTTCGGTGGCAGAAATAACTCCGTAACGTTAACAGCATTCAAGAGGTCCGAAACAATGTGTACTTGGAAATCTGCCCGACTCCGTTCCCGAGTCTGGCGACGGACTGGCCGGTTTGTTCTTGCCTTTACGTATATAGAAGGCCGGCAGACAATAAAATACACTATCACTTCAGGACTTCCTCACTATCAAAAGTTTGATGCCCCGAGATCGTTCGTTACCTGTCCTCGCGGACAAAAAGATGAACACAACAACTCGCATGAAGATAACGAAGCAATGGAAACAACAAAAGGAATGGTGATAACCGTGAGATTCGAACTCACGCCCTGTTACGGACCAGCACCTGAAGCTGGCGCCTTAGACCACTCGGCCAGGTTACCTTGGTCTTTGTATGTGTTCTGACTGGGATATATTGCAAACATTCACTCGGTCCTCTCCAGTATGTAATGTAAGGGCTCTCTCGTAGATCTTTATTTTTACACTGTGTATGTTGTCAAACGGAAGATCACCGTGGCGGGTGCAAACGCCATGTCAGAGCAAGGACCTATATTTTTCACATATGGATACTAAGTAACATGAAATAGAGACATGGCGGGAGTTTCAGGTATATGACACTTTGTATGTGATGGATGGATGGGAATATATTAATCCAGCCATAGTTTGATTTGCCATGGATTGGATAGGAAATAAATGTGGTTTGAATGTGGAACCCCAGAGAGAGCGGAGGTAATCCAGCCATTCAACAATGTTGAATGGACGCTGCCAACGGCTCCTGAGCAGCAAAAGCCGCAAGCAAGTGAGGAGCGGGCGCTCCGTGATGTGTGAGACACGAACCTTGACGGTGCAGTACACAAAGATGTCGTGATATCTACCACTGCTTTAATTATAACTGGTGGTCGCTCCATTGATTGCACTTAGTCTTGTTTCCAGAGTTTTCATCACTCGCAAGCTAGGGAAGTTCGTGGCCCGAGTGAGGGTTTATGAAGTATATCTGCGTCTGGACATATGGGATACCAATCGGTTGAGCAGTACTGCAAAACCACCCCACCGCCGGCTCAAGATAGATAGTTATTAGGCCTCTGCTCGGCTACTGCGGGGAACCCTATGGATAAGGAAAATTCATCTTTGACTATTCAACATCCCCCATTCAATTCCATCTCCTCCATCAGGATACGTGAAACTCAATAACAGCCAAACAATTTGGAGTGCGGTACATACACGTGTACATAGCTAAAGAAATTCCATAATATTAATATCTCCCTTACATGGCGCCTCCCCTCAACTACAATCTCCATATTCATCCTCTCTTACTTCGAACAGAGGCAACTGATCTCGGTAGCTATTGCATTGCGTTGTGGGTGGTCGTGTATGAAGTTGTCGGGGTCGAGTCATTGTTGGAAAAGTACGACGGTGATATTAGCAAGGGAAGGAAGTTGCGGGAGAGATTTCCAATGGTATAGAAAGAAGCGATGCGGGTGCGATTCTGAAATGAAAGTGTGCCGAATTGCCGACTCTTCGAAAATGGGATTGTTATGAAACTTGGTATAAAATCGAGGAATATGGCGGATCTGCTCCAAAAACAAGACGAGAACAATCCATGTTCGAGGTAAATCATGGACAACCAGCATTTAGTCTTCTGCCTTCAGTTTTTGCCATCTTCATCAGACTCATCTTGCTTTGAAGATGGGCAAAACCTTTCGCTTAGCCACAGGTGCATCCATTATTCTTTTGCGTTCAATCTCTTCAAGCATATAATCTCTGTTGGGGTGCTCCTCGCCATGCAGAATCCGCCAACCACCAAGAAGCTTTTCTGTTTCAGTCAACGCGTTGTCAAACTGCTTTATATCGAGGTATATCTGCCGAAGTCCCCCAATCGCCTCAAGCGTGGATGGATTCGCAAGACCAAAAGTATCTTCACTCCCTTTTGCACAACGATGAAAGTACTCCCGAGCTCCTTCGTAATCCCCCAACAGTTGCTTGAGCCAAGCAGTATTTTGCAGGCTTATCAACGTGTCTGAGTGATTCACACCGTGGTACTTGACAGCCAAATCTACACTCCGTTCGTATAACTCCAACGCTTTGTCGTACTCATGCCGGAGACAGTACAATCCAGCGAAATCGTTCATAGCAAACGAGACGATTGGGTCGCTCTCAGGAAGCGTTTGGATAATTTTCATGCAATGTTGATACAATGCAGCCGATGCATCGAGATCATCTTGCAGACTGCGGAGGCAGGTCGCTTTCAATAAAAAGCTCACCAGCGTATCCCGGTGAAGTTCACATAACAGAAGTCTTTGCCCAAGCATCGTTTCGTCAATTAACAGTACGACGTTCTCGATGATGCAATCCATATAGTTTAATTGGATATATATGACAGCTAGGGTTTGCTTTACGAGAAGCATTGCCACTTCGATGTCGCTGTTACGAGGGGTGAGCCTTTCGTACAACCTGAGAGATTTCAGGAGGAGATCCACCGCTCGGCGATTGTTGTTATCGGACCTGTAGTATTGCAGACGACATCCTAGCTTCCAAAGCACAAATGCCAGTTATTCGTCCACTGTGTCGTCGTCCTTCATGACGTATTTTGGAATGTAATCGTCATAGCAAAGGTTGAGGTGGGCCACATTCTCTCGCTCAAATATCCACTCGGAGGACTTCCGATCGCCATGATTATCCACACCCAGTCCGATGCCAACCAAGCAAATAGCTTTTCTTGCACCTTCCTTTCGCAGCTGGTCTTTAAGCTGTGGTTCGCGCGCTAGAATAATGGATTTCTTGTCGTCGTCGTAAGACTCGCGGGCCCAGAGTTGTACCAGCGGGTGAATCCAAAACGATCTACTCTTCCCATGTCCAGTTGGTGATGCCTTGCGTTTCAACAGGGCGTATTTTACTAGATCATATATGGCTTCGTCCAATCAAATCTTGTCTAAGTCGAGCATGCGTATTAACATTCTCCTCCAAGTGTGATTACCAGTAAGTTTGATACGAGGGAACGTACTGCAATCAAGCCAGTGCATAGATCCCAGGCCTCGGTAGAGTAGTTCCTTTGAAATGCCTTCGGGGCTCAAGAAAGAACAGAGCCTAAGCAAAGGGATTGTGTCGGGATTGGATTCCTGGAGAGCCTGAACTGAGAGCTTCCAGCAGGAAAAGACACCTTCGGCATAAGGCGGGAATGCCCTGCCGATGAATCCGCTCATGTCTTCACACAGCCTCTGCAGGTATTCAATGAAGTTGAGCGCCCTCGAGACCATGTACGCTACTGCCTGGGACAGTGCTAGCGGTAGATAGCCGAGTTTCTCGACAATACTTTCTGCTGCATCTCTGTCTGCATATTTACGCAAGTCAACCAATACGACTCTCCAGACAATCAGATAAGGAGATAAATTCACCTTTTTCAGTCAAGGCCTCAAGCTCCTTGCCGTCAAAGAGCAACTTGAGCCCGGATTCTTTATCCATCGCTGGGATTTCAATAATGCGGTCGCATCTGGGAGCTCTCACCCTCGAGGTGATGACAATATGTCCATGGCCGCATTTAGGAAGAGCTTCAAGTAACGTGACCGCGTCGTCTTCGCCATTAATCCCGTCGGCGATGAGACACCATGTGGAGTTGCCTTCTCTTGCCATCCAGCTTTGAACAATCTGCCACGCGGTTTTGTTACTTCCTTCTATAAGCTTGCCAGTGTTATCGATCTGGTCCGGAATCCCAAGATCTGTCGCGATACGCGGAAAGTCGGGAGAGCTTGCAATTGAATGATTGGTTGCATAGTGTGATATCAAAGTCTCCATTATCTGTCTGCCGCTGGCATTTATGGTACTGTGGTCGGTTGCATCTATCCAGAATATTGTGCTATATCTGTTTTGTTCTGCTTTGCGGTACGCATATTCAAGCGCAACCTGCGACTTTCCGATGCCACCCATGCCATGCAAGACGATCACCCTCCGTCTGCAGTGGCCCTTGCCCGCTAGCACAGGATGCAGAAGATCCTCCATCTCGTCAAGAATTTCCTCGGGGCCGATAAATTGTGAGAGCCGAGAGAATGGAGGTTTGAATGGGACCCGGAATTCGTTGAAGGGGGTGAAGGTTTGAATGTTGGCTGTCCTGTTGGTTAGAATAGATGATCAAAGGATGTTCAAACCAAGGGATAATTCATCTCACCCTGAAATGGAGCGTTAGTGAGTGTTTCAAGACAGGTGATGTATTTATTCAGATCCTCAATCAAAAGCTGCAGTTCCGCCTGGCTAGTAAATACCCACTCATATTTCCGGAAAGTGGAGTGTCCGCTTGTATTCCTGGGCTCTCTCATCCATTTGCGCAATGCACCCCTCCAATCCAGGTGCATCAAACTCAAGATTCGTCTCACGAGAATATTTCAAGACAGCATTCTCATCGTTTAAAACAGGTGTCAAGTTTTTTGAAGATAGTCCGACTGGACTGCTGGTACTTCGGAAGTGCTTGGGAGCTGGGCTGGGGGAGCGGCTTCGTCCTGATCTTGAAGCCAGCCTGGGTGGGTGAAGAAGATTTTTGAACCATCCTCTGACTCCCAACTCCTTCTCTGCTGGAGTTTTCACTTCCGCCGACTGTGTTTGGTTGACTCCGGAATGGTAGGGTTTGATACCGTATTTCTTTTCCAATTGTTCAACCTGCGCAAAAACGCCCGCAATATATGCCAAGGTCTCCAGCACCAATTGATAACGCTTGGATTTTCACCAAGAACTATCCATAAGTCGCCTCCACACTTTGAAGCTTGGAACCAACGTTCGAGCCGCACCCGCGACATATCGAGATCGTACCGATACTTCTGTATTCCTTCCCCTGCCAATTTCGCGTCTTGAAATACTTTGTAGCCATCGAGAGATACTGGATGAGTCGTTCCACGATTGCCGGCGCAGCAAGGACTAGCCTGCAATCTCGAAGCCGTTCATTGCTGTGTTTTGTTGTCGAAATGAGTTATCTTGGGTTCTTCGCTAGGTTGGTGTTTCGATGATGTTCTTGCGTATCTAACATCTCAACTCCGCACATCATCGGGCGGGGTATTGACGTCTCAGCCTCTGAATCGGTCAGTTGCGAAGGTGATTGGCTCTAGAAAGTAAAAACATGTGGTACCACCCTAGTTGCCACTTTTGCATTCCGGCGCTTCACAAATATACCATACGTGCAGCTTGCCTGATCGATGTCAGCAGCTACGTATTCAGTCTCCTATACGTATTCATCCATAGAATTACTGATGATTCGATATATTCATGAGTTTGTAGGTTTGAAAGGTGAAATCTGACCGAAGTATGCAGTTAACCCCATTGAACATGTTTAACTATCGATTCCCTTTGACGTGCACGCTGTAAATGAGGACGAATGAGAAAGCTTGTTTCTGGGTTGGAGAGTGTAAGTACGGCGCGCTCCAGAATTGATTTTTGATCGCTGGCTTCAAGTATTATGCGCCCTCATTTTCGAACCATGGTACCAGCGTCAACTTCATCTCTCGATCTGGGCACGTCGACATCGTCAGCTAGAATATAACCTGCGGGATTATTCATTAGACATGTACTCGTTGCTGGGGTTTGGAGAATAAACAGCATAAGCCACCCGCATGAATCTTTCGCTGGTAATGTGGTAGGGAAGTGCACATGCTGTTGCTTCTCCAAACCAAGAAGCTTTTCACGTTGCGTTATTACCAGCACTATGTACTAACAAACCTTCCCGCAGAGCCTCAAAGCTTCAGTGCTCTACGCATGCGCTCCCACGGCCCCTCACGATATAATAGATGAGTAGCTCAGCTTGGTGTTAGTTGGTCGTAAGACAGTCCGCGATAGCACAATGTATATGATCCCCCCCATTATGATTACGATACCTCTGGATTGTGACAGCACCTTCAAAGAGGGGGCGGCGATTTGAGAGCTCTAGCTCTCTCAAGTGAGGGGGTGTATACGTAGGGCGTCAGCCTCACGTTGACCAGAGCATCGAGAAATGTTAAAATAATAATAACTTATATCTCATTATAATGTTTACTTCATAAGTAGACCCAACTTTGTGTGTCCAGAACGCAATTTTCGCCCCATCGAATAATAACAAACAGCATTGGAAAAAGAGCTCGAGCTCCCTTGAAACACAAACATTATAACCGAAGAGCAATAGAAAGAACTAAGTGATATCATTGTTTTCTGTGACGAAAGTAGTGTTGCCATATCCCCAAAGTTGCCGTGAGTGACACCAGCTGTACCCTACATTGGACTGATTAGCAAAAGATCGGTCTCATGGAGGGGCAAAGAGGCAATGTGGAGGCGATCTGAAAGTGAGATACCGTACTTAGGAGACGCTACTCGAGGAGCTGTTTGAGGGTGTATATTCAACACCGATCACAGCTTGCCCATCGTTTGAATCTTCCTCGTCGACCATTCCAATGACACCTTCCTCGGTGATAGCAGCACTAGTGTGTCGCAAAATGGCCCCAATATCTTCAGCCCGTTTGATGTATGAAGCCTTCTTTGGTCCCTTGCCATGGCTAGCGCGACCCAAATAATCTTTTTGGGCCTTGCGCAACCCCTGCTCCTGCATTTTCTTTATGACGGTAGTAGCTTTGAGTTGAGATTTGGCGAGCTCGAGCTCTTTCCTTAAGCTCTCAAGTTCCTCGACACGTTCAGCTTCGGTGTGACGGAAGACGTCGATTGCTGCCTCCAAAGACTTTCTAAAACCCTTTTCCCTTTCAACATCCACCCTTGCCTTTTCTTGGGCCTTGACCTTTGCGGCGTTCGATTCGGCGAGTTTTTGTTCGAGATGTAGTTTCGTAAAGGTGTGTTCTTTCTCTCTTGCTTCGGCTTCGGCTTTCATAGCTTCCATATCATTCGCCATTTGACAGTGCTCGAACGTGAGTGCACCGTAGAGCTTCTCGAGTGCTTGGTACTTATTCTGGGCGCGTTCTTCGGCTGCTTCGACGGCATTGGAGACCTTCGATGCAATTAATTTTTCCTGTTCCCTCGCCATTTTCTCCATTCGTTCCAACTCATGTTGTTCACCTGCTATCGCCATCAGCTCTCTCTCCTCTTCCTCCAGCTGTTCCAATCCCTGTAGTTCCTGTGCCATAGCTATCAGCTCCCTTTCCTCATTCGCCACTCGTTCAATCTCCAGCCTCTCCTCTTCCGCCAGCCGTCTCATCTCCCTCTCCCTCTTCTTCATCATTTGTTCCCGTTTCTTTGCCTTCCGCTCCTCGTAATCCGCTTTGCGTTTCTTCTCTTGCTCTGCCTCTTCACGTTCCTTGTGGAGTAACTCTTCGAGCTGGTCCACCCGTTCCACAATCTCTTTCTCTCGCTCCAACTGTTTACAATGAAGATCTTCAATTGCCCGTTCGAGTAATCGCTTTCGAAACCTCGTCTTGGCTTCCTCATCTTCCTCTCCGACCGTGAGTCTCAAGAAGGTTTGTTCGACTTCGGCCGCAACACCTGCAGCTTCGGAGCTCTGCTTCGCAATCTTTTCGTGGACTAGCCTGTTTGTTTTTAAAAGAAGTTGTTCCATGCAGTAAGACAGGCGGTCGGTGTAGGATAAATAGCGATTACTCCATGCATGTTTGTATTCGACGTGCACTCCATTCGCTTCCAGACCGCTATCGAAAGGCGCATAATCAGAGTAATAGCGCTCGACAACGAGGGCTTGCATATGCTGCACGTTGTCGACATCCCAAGATCTAGTGAGAATAATGGGATCACATGCTCTGAATAGGAACCTGCAGTTTTCTATCACGATGCTGTAATTAGCGCTGGATCAATGTTCTACGGCCAAGTGCGGTATACCGATAATCTGCCCCTTGCAGGCATTCATGGTGCGTTTTTGGGGGTTTGGTGAAGACTGCGGAGTGTTGACACGATGTAGCTGGATATTGTTTGAGGTTGGGTGGTTTGTTAGACCGTCAAACTAGCTGGATAGTTGTGTGCCCGATGTTGGGGAGGACGTGGGCGGGGTAAGCATCATCAATCGTTACACAGCATCCTCTTATCTGCATCTTACGGGATCAACACAACAGATATTCGGAGCTGGCATTTAGAACCAAAACCATGCAAACGACTGAAACTTACTTGAACGAGCAATTCTGAGGATGAAAATTGCCATATCAAGCAAGCCTCAGCCACTCAGAAAGCTTGGTACTTTTTCGTGCCCGAGTACTTTACGTGTAAAGTACTTCACTTAGTACTACTCTGATATGCACTCCCAAATCCTCATGTACTACTCTAGTACATTTAGAGAACCACGATATGCCCACAAGAAGATTTGATGGTCTCCGTACAGTCCAGTTATTAAATCAACTTTGTACGTTCATGTTGCTATCTCATTGGTAATTTTTGAACAAAATAAAAGTATCATTGATATGGGCGCTCTTCTTCCTACTAAGCGGGTGTGTCTTCGAGCTTCGGCCTGTAGAGTTGTAGTTTGACCTCGTAGTTCGAGATTCTGCTGCATATATTTTGCTTCTGCCGGCGTCGGACAAGTGGAAAAGCTAAAGGTAACTTGAACGTTACTTTGGAGGGGTTGAGATGTGGTTGTTGCACAGGGAGTTGGTAGCATTTCAGTTGGGAGCAGTCAGCTGAGGTTCTTGCGGATGTAGTTGGATGTGGGTTAGGGTTTTTCGACCGCAGTTCTGGAGCTTGCAAAAATGTTGATTATAGTGTAATATCGGTGATGTTATTTAGTATCCAGTTGTAATCCATGGCAGGAGAAATAGTTCAAAAGCCAAAAAGGTATTTATGTTTGGTTGAACATCTCACACGAAAGAGTACATAAAAGTGCAAGTGCAGTTATAATTACGCGTATATATGGCTGCTTATTGACGCATATGTGCATACGACTTCATAAGCTGGACCTCTTTACATACTCTTTCGTGTGAGATGTTCAACCACACTAAACTTTAACTCTTGTTCATATTGACTACCGTAGTGGTTTACCAAGGAGCATATTCAATGAAGGGGGATTTCAGAGGCAAATTTCCCTGCGACGTCAAGTGCTTTTATGGTGGCACAGGTGGGAGTAAAGCAAAGCCTTCTTACACTCCTGCATAGCCCGTTGGTAAGATCCGCAGACCCTATTCAAGTCATATAGACTGAGCACACCTCCCGCCGCGACCACAGGCGGTCTTTCCACAGAATCCCTCGCCCCACCCCCCCGGCTCGCCCCTTTCCAGGCGTCGCGAATGCGCAGACCGGTACCAAAGCTGTCAGATTACCACGACTGTGGCTGATTTACCCAGTTTCCTAGCACCATCCTTGCGAAGTCTAGTTGCCAGCTTCTTCATGGTAATCTTCAGACAATCCGACTGGAATGGAGAACGGGGACACCCAGAGCTCACCCACTAAGAACAGGGTACGTTCCTTTGCTCAAGGTTGGATAGCCTGGCGGTCGTTCGGGACTATACAGAACTTAGAGTTTAAAAACCGTTGCACAATGCATATACCGTCGTTTCAATCTGTCAACCGCCGGAGTCGTCTACAGTTGGATCTGAGATGCTACACCGGAAAAATGCGTCCATTGGTACGTACCTATTTCAATCCAGTGATCGTGATGACAGCGCGCCTGTACAGATTTCGCACCAGAAAAGGAGGAACCGGAAGTGTGGGCCATTTGGGGTGTGCTTTCCAACAATAAAATGCTCCGCTTTGGTCGGGTACTCCGAGAGTGGCGTAGCATCATTGGCGATTGGAATTCGAGCTTCAACGTTAGGCTCCTCTTTCTGAAACTGGGCCGACTACTCCTACATACATACGTACACTGGAATCGCCGGTTCTCTCCGAGAAAGACGTGTTAAAACGAATTTGCGGGGCTGGCACATCAGGTTCAGTGCTCACTGTTCCGCCTTCAATGTGATACAGATGCATATGGCGTGGACAAAGGGCGATAGTAATCGGTAAAACGGTCGACGCAAGCTGTTGTCTGACATGGGTGTCGTAAACCCTGCTCTGGATTATGGCTTATGATTTGTTCAGACGTTGAACATATTGGCATAATAAAAATACGATAAGCAATATGCATGTGTTGAAAAATTAGAGAATTTTGCGATGGCTTCTGCCTGGACAAGGCGAGGATAGAAACCAAGACCTGGACGCTGGTCATAAGCGTGCCCACTGCACACCTCTGAAAACTCCAAACCCACACAACGTTTGGCTTTCATCACCCTCGGTGACATGTAACTCCGCTGGCATTATGTATTGCTTTTTTCCACCAGCCTTCACTGGCGCACTTGCGGGCTAACCGAGCTGAAATGCGCACAGCCCAACGAACTGCATGGAAACGATCACACAAATACTGAGGCTTCACTCAAGTCGCACAAAAACAAGCAACTAACCACATGTGTACCCCGCCTCAGAAGCCAGGCAGCCACATATGGAAAACCAATATAAAAATTGGGACTGTCCCCAAACCGAAGTATTTACCCAAATGGTCACAACGCAAATATGGATGGTATCTCAGTAGCTGCATCGGTCGCTGGTCTGCTGCAGGTCGGCGCCAAAATCGTCGGATTCATCTCCACTATGACAGATGCCCCCAGCCTCGCCAGTAATATTCGCCACCAAACGGAGGCACTCATCGCGATCTTTGGTCAGATGCAAGAATTTTTGACCAATTCAAATCATCCCGGAAACGAAAGTCGAAAATCAATGCCTCACGTCAATCAGATAGTAGCGGCATTGACTGGATGTGTCTGCGCGTTTTCGGAACTTGAGAAGGAACTTGAGAGCCTGCAAAGGTCTAGAGAGCAGACGAGGGGTTTGACTCTATGGGATAGTGTGTTATGGACCCAGAAAGATCAGACTTTCCAACGACTTCTGAAAGATCTCGAGGGTCATAAATCTTCACTGACATTAATGTTGATGATATATAACTGGTTTGTACCAAAGTTCTCTCATTCAATTTGATGATACCATTATTAACCATTATGCAGCAATTCACAGCGGCAGGCCCGTAAGTGTATGGAAGAATTATCAGAACTCATGAAAACAATTCTGGAAACCAACCCCGACCTCGCTGCACGCATGACTACCACCTACCCACGGGACGATAGCTCCGATGCGTCAACAATCCGATCTCTGGTATCCGCATCTCCCAGGTTTATGAGTTTTCGCAGTTCTTTTGGATTCGAACGTGCCCTCGAGCAATCCCGAGTGTACGCCAAGGCATGGAGAAATAAATCGACCACCTCGTTCGAATCTCTGACCACCACAGAGTCTAACTGGTCACAGCTCACAGGACTAAGTCAGACTTCGTGCATTGCAGTGGTTCGTTTACCCATAAGTGCTCCCGAACTATACAACAGCGCACCATACGTTGATCATGAGCTACGCCAAGAGATCTCCGAGACGACCAGACCTTCAATGCTTATCGACGATGTTACCTGCAACTTGTTAATGGTAGACCAGTCCCCTACTCGCTACATGCATTCTGGGGAAGCACCTAGCTCTCAGTTTGCTCCCGGAGCGCCTGTTAACGAAATTCCCAACTTTCCCGCCTGGAGGACAAAGGGCTTCCACCTTGGGCCTTTCGATTTTGAGCTTCCGGATTATGACAGTGATGGAATATCGAATTTGGTAAAACAAACTCAACCGGAGGAAACGAGTCCAGCTCTGGCTAGCCCCCAAGCTTCCAAAAACAAGAGCGCCAGCCCTGTTCCTGAGTTTGGTCTTGAAAATGATCCAGAGCTGGCTACCCAGAGCATGGACTACGACGCCGATGAAGACGAGCCACTTTCTACCACAACGAGCCCTCTACAATACCACAAAAGCGTTAGCTTTCAAGGCGAACCCCTGATTGAAATCCAAACACCTCGAGTCGAGCTCCAGTTTGGACACGGCCAACTAGCTGATGACCATTCCCGTGATATCCTCCGATTTGAAATCGCCAAGATTGTTCGGGATGCCATCATGCAGCAGGATATGGATTCGACACAGCCGCATGTTTTCATGTCGTCGCAAGAACCATTGAGCGTTGTCGAATATAGAGAATTGCAGCGATGGCAGTACGATAGTGATGATGATTCGTTAGCGGACATACTGGAGCGATTCCGCGTTGGCGCTGCAAAATTTCTCCAACCTCGACATTCAACTACATATCTTGTTGACTTCAAACCTGAGCCTTCTAAACGCTACCAGATGGAAGTCAGTGATTGCACGTCAGATGTCACTGTTGACAGCACGGAAGTTATAGGAAGCACGGCAACCCTCTCAACGATCCTCGAAGTTAATACGTCAAGCGATTCGGTATCAGATCTCGATTTTGGGATTTCTGAAGTGACTACAAGGAAGAGCCCAAAAGCAGAGCAGCCAGATTTTCTCGAGCAACACAGACCCCACGATTCGGAGATTTTTCGAAATGGAGTTTCTAGCACACATCCCACTGAACTCGCAATCAGCGGTAACGAAGAAACCCAGACAGACGCTCATACTCTTGACCGTGCTACACCAACTCATTTGGTATCAGGCCTTGAAATTGAAAGAGCCGAAATCACCACGAGCACTTCCTGGGAGATCCCCGATGCAGAGCATTCAAACCCTTTAGGGCAGCTCCATCTCGGAGCAATTCCGCCTGATCAACCTCACAAACATCCAGCTGAAGCAATACCAGATGCTACAGAAGACATTCCAGACGCTGATCAGAACGAAATGCAAACCTTTGCACTTGAACCCGAAACGTGCGATCCAATATCGGACATTTCCAGCGACAGCAACGAGATTGCAGAAATGGCCATCACGGACCTCGACAAGACTGACGGCACGGAGAAACCCAAAACACAAATTCCCAACTCAACCTTACAACCCTCCAGCGCTGGAGACCCCATGCTGGAAGAGCCCATCCACCTTCCCGAGTCAATTGCAAAACTACTCAGTGCGGAAAGCGCTCTTGAAATTTCAAATCCGGGGATGGTATGGGCGTATGCCATTTTGTTGCTCATCTGTGCTTTTTTTGGGGGTGTATGGTGGGTGGGATGAGTTCTGGTATGTACGGTTGGTGGCTTTGTATGAAGTCGCGCGCCCGGTAACAGATCAGGTGGGGATGGCACTGGCTACTAGGTGCTGGAGTCACTGGTGCGGGTCCGGGATGACGCCAGAAACACTGTTCGGATTCATTTTGGTGGACCGACACCTACGAATAGCCAATATCTCTAGTCACCAGGAAGGCCGTTGGTCTCGTATTACTGTGGGCGATCATATGCTGTGCGACTGGGTTTGGATGGTTGCAAATGACGGTGCGTTCGATCGAAGTTCATGAACTTGCATTTAACTTCATAGGAACTTATCGCCATACCTCTAAATGGACATTACCGCAGTTCAATACCCAAGATAGAGTACAATCAACACCAAATCGTTGTTTTGGTGCTCGAGTCTCTAATTAGAGTCGGTACTTGTGTTGTTACATCATATCGTGCGATGGAACTTAGTTTCTATTACCGGAGGTGCATAGCTTGTCATTTCTGGGATGTGGTTATTTTGGGATAATGCTGGGGGACTTTGAGCTCAAAAAGTGAACCTATTAACTTCCTCCATCAACACTGCTGGCACCTTCGAGTGATTACACAAACAAGTGCCAAGACAATCATAATCCACCGAGTTCAATTCCCCGTCTCTTCGATCATAAATAAACACGAGCCCTAAAAATATGCTCTTTATCTTCTCACAACCCCATTCATAATCCTCTACAGTCCAATATCCGACAAGGTCTGTCGTGATCGGTGTGCAGGTCCATCGCATCTTAAGCGCGCAATTTTGCTGTTCCTTCTGCTGCCGGCCAATAATCTCGCAGTGCTTCTAGACTAACTCTAGACTATTAACTATCCCGCCACGCAAGTATTCTCGCAATTGGTTTGATTTTGCCCATGGTTCCCATTAACGGCGAGCTCGAGTGCTGTTTCATCGAACGGTGAAACTAAATTGTCATTGGCGCCTGATTTTAGCAGAGTCTCTACGATCCCTCGGTGTCCCTCCAGAGCTGCAAATTGAAGTGCTGTTCTACCCTTCCCTACTATGGCGTTGACGTTAGCACCTGCGTTCAGCAGCCTTTCCACAAGCTCTTGGTGTCCCCCCGAAATCGCAGCGTGAAGTGCTGGTACCATATCAAAACCTAAGACCTCTTGGGATTTCAGCAACGTATCCACGATGTCGAGTTGTCCTTTGCTTGATGCCCATTGCAGTAAAGTCCTGTTGTCTGTGCCGTGGCAGTTGGGATTAAGTCCCTCACGCAGTAAAGCCTTAATAACAGTATGTCTTCCTTTCTCTACAGATTCGAACGGAGATATCAGGAGCTCCCCCAAGTCAAAGACAAATGGAAACGGCTCGTATATCCACTCAAACAAGTATCGAGCGAGCCCAATTTCTTTTTGACGCACCAGCCACAGAAAGAGTGACTGGTCTTCAATGGTAAAATGCCATGGCGTAGTCTGCGCTTCGCTAGGCCTATAAATCTGACGTGTTGTTTTTTTCTCTCCGGACACAAAACCATTACTGAAGATACCCTTAGATGATTCCCGATGGGTATGTGCCATTCGTTCTGCCTTAGACAACAGATCTCGAGAACGTTGCGAGCTTTTATTGAGGTCGAAGTCCCGCGTTTCTTGAAGAATATTGTCCACGATGTCGTAATGTTTCCTTTTAATCGCGATCAAACAAAAAGAATGCGCGAAGATAGCCTCATCGTTCGGAAGCTAAGAGTAGCGTGCCATATATTCAACAAACCCTTCGAGGATAACGCAAAGAAGGTTGAAATCTGTTCTTTCTGTCGGTTTTGTGATTCATTTTGGCACCCGAAAAGAAAGTGGATCATACCACTGGCCGTGGAAAATTTAAATAATCTTTCAAAAACTATGCTAGGATGTTTGAATTCGAGGCTGTAGCTGTGTAGCCTCAAGGCTTTAACTATGTAGATAACCATCAAATTGCTTAGCTGTCCACCTTTGGTACACTCACAAGGAATGTGTCATACCTGGTTCAAATTCTGCAAGAATGACCCAGTTCTGGTCATAGGCAACCAACCGGGACTGTCGTTTCTCTTTATGGGCAAGAACAACTACCAAGCAAGGTATCGGATCCTTGTGAATTTCGGAAGAATATCGGGCAAACCTAAGTATCCAATCAGACATACCCACAAACTCGCCTAGCAGCCCATATTCTGAAGCCACAGCAAAGTGATGGCCCATCCGGAATAGAATGACATACTTTTGGAAGTAAACGTTCTCATGGGTAGCAATCCATCCCTGATCTTCTGCCCGGCTTCGCAGATGCAAGCCATGGTCTATACTCGTGCCCTCCCATATTGTCATATATTCACTATCTACCGCTTCGATGCCAGGAATCTGAAGCGCACTTCTTTCGATCCGTTCGAACTCCTGTCGTATTTTCTACACCCAAATCAGCGCATCTATAAGGTGGACCTTGAACATCATTTCCAACCTCCGCAAGTTGCATCACAAGAATTCACACTTTGCTATCGAGGTAATTTAGTTGCGGATGCCGTACGACGATATCAACCAAAATCCAAGAAGCTTTGATCAAATAAATGTATCCTTCCTTTGGCACTGTGGCTGGTGACGAGTGAAAGTCCTGCTGAGATTAGACACTATGTTAGTTGACCGTTATCGCCAGTAGGAATATCGTACCTTCATGTACCACCAATTGCCCACTCTAATCCAATCATGAATACCGATTTCCGACCATTTTTGCGATAGTTCTGCGCGTTCCATTCTGTGGGAATTAGACCGAACTGGGTGGATTCGAATGGGGGTGCCCACAGGATTTGTGTTAATAATAGCTTGAAAGAGGTATCATCATGAGGGCCGACAGTGTTTGAAACTACAGGAAGTGAGAGATTACCGGTCTCCGACCTCTGAAGGAAAACCTTGATCTCGCTGACTTCGCTTTCTATTTTCTGCGCGGTGCATTGTAGACGCTGCAGAGAGGAACTGGGGAAGTTACATAAGTACAGATCTCGAGCTGGCCTTGAAAAGGTTTGTACGCACTTTCCGGCAGACATCAACAGCAACTGCATTACACCATTGTGATAGCAAAGCTGTGAATAGTTAGCCCAACCAAAGTACACAAATACTCCCAGTGACCTATGCAACGTTTACCTTGCTCCTGAGTGCATCCAGCTCTGATGCATCAAGAGAATATTTGAACTGATCAACATATCTCTTCCAATTAGGCCTTTTCTTGTCCAGTAGCTTGTCGTACTTCTTGGAAAATAACTCCAGCTTCTTCAAGGTTTCCTCTATGCGACTCATCATTTCCTTCACCATGCGGATCCTCTCCTCACCGGCACTCATAAGAGTAGAATCTAGGTCTTTCACTTCTTCTTCAAGTATTTGAATGGCGCTAGAGAGTGTATTGAGCTCTTTGACAAGCTGCTTGAACTCCTCAGGTGCATCTCGAGCAACCAGATAACACTTCCGGTGGAGATTCCATGCTAGAGTTCCTACGGCGATAAAATCACCGACGCTAAAACCAAATGACATGCTAATGCGCCGTACGTCTGTTGCCTATGGATAAGGCTCGATTTAGGCACGACGTGGTGATGGTGATAATTAGATTCTGAATTGTGGTCTTATGTAGTGGAGAAACCCCTGCCCAGCTGCAGCCGAAGCTGATAGAACTTTGCATAGCCCCACATTGTGCCCCACACTTTTCTGAAACACAACTGCAGCAATTTAGAGTAGACAAAACTGATGGGCTTGTTATATTTGTACGTTCGGGAGTTGTGAGATCAAACATGGCAAACGTGGACTATACGCCATGGTATTCCCATGATTTGTACTATACTGTACCTTCACGTATGCCTGTGTACACCCATGTACACCTGCGTATTAGGTAGCACGTACTGCACGACAGCTCAGTAGCTCAGTAATGGATGTTTATATGAAGGTGACCGAAGTGACCGATTTTGCGTTCAGGCGGTCATGACATAACCAAACGACGGTTTTTATTAGTATGATAAACCAAGCGAAAATTAAATGGACGCACAGCCATAGCCAATACAAGTTTTTATAATACTCATGCTCCCACAAAATGCAAGATGGCAACCTAAGAAGCTCCAAATGATGGTCTCCAAGCTGAGTACCAGAGTAGCAGATGAGCTTTGCTACCGAGCTCCCTCACATCCTCAGCCACCAGCCATCAATTCGACCTCGACAAAAAACTTGCTTCGACGTGGTTTCGCCCATGATCAGAACAATCTATAACCCAAGATAGGCTCTCATAATATTGGTGAGGTTGATGGAATTGCCACAATTTGAGTTTAGACGGGACGAGGGGTTTTCGAAGTCAATTGATATTGTTCTTGACAGAAATTCACAATGGCTCACTCAGCACAGTCCTGCCACGTGGTGGGGACTGCTTTTATATATTACCTCGACTCCACTTCTCAGTGCTCTTCCAAACCTAATATTCCATAGACTCGGACACTGTAGAAGGCACACTCAAGACAGAATATTCCACCTCCAGCACGACAAATGGCATCCAAACCGGAACCGGCGACGACAACATCTTTCCCCGTCTCTCACGACGACATCGAAACGGGGTCAGCCCTTTCTTCCACGCCGACCCACCGTCCCAGCAAGTCAACCGTTATAGCAGTGACCATGGGAGTCCTCACGCTCGGTGCGGGCTCGGCGGCATGTCTCTGGGCTTTTTCTCATCCCTCTGTCTTTTCGGGTGAGACGAGATGGCCATGGTAGTGGTCCTGGGAGTCCTTCTGATTGGTGGGATATGGATCTCGGTGGCTTGTGTCTGGGCTTTATCTCATCCTTCTGTCTGGTGGAATGAGACTGTCTAGCTTTGGTTACGTTTTCATTTCACCTCTGTCGACTTTGTTTCTGCCGTCAGTTGTTCCAGATTATGGGTGGGGATGTATACTGTAGCCAGCGCGAGGGTATGGATGAGGTAATTTGTTTGGGGAGGGGGGGTCACCTGGGGGAGGTCACCTAGGGGAGGTCATCTAGGTTCTGTCATTTTGCTACTTGCCGGAGAGCTTAATTGACTTTTTGGAGGAGCGCACTATCGTCCGATCGTGATCATGAAAAGTGTCATTTTGCCATTCATGGTTTTTAGAATTCGAAGTTTAATCGTATCGATATATCTCAAAAATATAAACAAATACTTAAGTACACACATTATTCATCAAAGCCATAATAACAACCGTTGTATGGACATGGAAGCTGAGCAAAAGAACCCGGGCGAGTGATCCAGCTGACACATACGTTATCTCCGTGTCCGAGCCGACGGTCATAAACTTGTATATATAATACTGAGGTTGGTTGCGCTTTTTTCATCATGTGTGTGCATATGTGTTGGATACTGACAAGTGAACAGAAAAACAACCATCTCTGCGCGCTGCGAGACACGATGCTCTAATTACACTTTCAACTCAACCAAGACCTCGAATATGTATCCACCGCATCTCACGTTTTTGGCTACAAATTTCCGGCTCCTATCCTTTATGTCAAGGACGAAAACTATCGATATCCACCCGAAGAGATCGTGATGATTACGGATACAAGTTGGGACAAAGTTATTTCTCGAATCCGGTTTCGTCTTGTGTGCAACAACACCATTCAAGACTTTGGAGGAACTCAATTGCATATCTTCTGCTGCAATTCACACCCAGCCAGCGGTTTTCCTGGGCAAGGCTGAAAATATTTCGGGAAGGTGGACCTCGGTGTTACACTAGCAATTGCAAGCGCTTTATTCCTGAGATCAACGACCTCGGCTCACAGTGTTGAAACGAGCAACTCCTTGCTCTACTATTTAAGCGTATGGAGAGAGCAGCAGAGGTTGGATTACATGGGGTTGGGGACACCTGGCGGCAGCTGTGATTCATAGACGTTTCAGACGAGTTATGCGCAAGCGACCAAGCGCCCGAACGAATATAGCATCAAAATCCGTATAACATGACCGGCGAGTCGGACATGTACAACGTTAACCCCCTTTAAAAATGGGGCTTCCGGATGCTCATCCCCTAAATCAACCTCATCGATCCGCAAGCTATGGCAGATCCAATTAACACCTCGAAACCTCTGCATCCGCAATATCAACACTTCATCCCACGGTTCGTCCTGCGCAAGTTTGCTTGCAAGCCACCACCACCCACTGCAACCACTGCAGCCAAGACTGCATCAACTACAAAGCAGAAGCGCAAGCGGAAAAATAAGGGGCAAAAAAACCGCGGAAAAAACGACTTTGTAAAATACTACGACATCGAAAACCAGATTATCGAGACGCGGCCAATAGCCGAGGTTTATGGCCATATCAATCTGTACCGCCTCGACTGCGATGATGGTAGAGATCCAAACTATACCGAAATGGCGTTGTCGAAACTCGAGGGCAGAGCATCCCTGATTTGCAGGCGCATTGAAGATGCCCAACAAGCCGGTCGATCGACGTTCAGTTTAACCCGTGCCGAGAAAGACGACGTGTTGAGGAAGTTTCTATACATTATGCTCTACCGTTCCGGCATATTTCGGGATAAATATTACATGAATATCGAGGACTATCAAGGCGGAGACAAGCCCCAACTCGTGGCTTTCATGGAAAAGAAAGGGTTCAAGACGCTCAAGCAGGTCTGGGCTCACCATCTCCGCATTATACTAGACACACGGATCGATGTTGAAGGAACCTGGAAGAATATTGTACGGGAGGAGATGGTTCCTGATAATGCGACTCATTATATTGAACGCATCACCAATTGCTTTCTGTCTGTGGTGCAGCCCGAGTCCGACGATGACGAGTTTATCCTGACAGAGAATGGTTTCGCAATATTCGAAGGGAATGCAAGTTGGAATACCCCAACGGGCTATCAGTTCTATGTGTATCATTGTCTGGCACCCATTGCACCCCGACTGATGCTTGTGTTGCGCGACAATATGTTGCGGACTGAGCTAAAACCAAAGATGAAACGTATGAGACGAGTCGGTGCTAAAACCGGGGCGGTTCCTCGGTTCCCTTCGCTACTAGAAGATCTCCCGGTGTCTCCACCAAAGACATCATGTTGTGAAAACCAGACATTCACCGAAAACGACAAGTTCCTATTTGAGATTACCAAGATCTCGACACGGCATATCCACAAGATGCATGGCATTATGCTCTCGGAGGCGAGGAAATCCGTGACATTCCTCTCAAGCAAATCTGCAGCGGCGTCTGTGGAATCTTGGTTGGAAGACAGAGGGACCTTACCGAGCCGTGAAAACCCGGAGTATGATATGCTCATTAAGCTCCGGCAGAGGAAACGCGGTCTGTTAGCATTGCTGCGACCGGATATCCGCGAAAGTCCCTCGGGAGCCGGAGGTCTCCTGGACGAGGTGAGAGAACAACAGAAGCGTGGTCAGCTGGCATTGCTGCAACCGGATATACACCAACACTTGCCCTTGGGAGATCATCTGGCCAGGGTGAAGGAGAGCCAGGTCATCGTGCGCCAAATAAAGCTCGGTGAGATATCCTGTTTCTGAAAACCCCTGCTTCCATATTCCTGATCCTTTTTTGGTCATTCAGAAGATGCCCTGCAGCAGTTGCGGTTGGAGAGAAACGGGATTATTAAGCCCAACGATCCGCCGGGAAACATAGATGAGAAACCACGATTAACTGTGATAGGAGACATCCGACCCAGGCGGGAGCCACTTCCCGAAGACGAGTGTAAACAATACGTGCACCAGGGTGAGATTCAGCAACAGAGTTGGAGGCAGGCAGTGGGTGTCATTGCTGGCGGGTTTCTTTCCGGACGTTTTTTATGGAGTTGTGGAGGCGATTAGAGATCTTGGGCCCTGGGCAAATCCAAAATTCACGCTCGAGAATTCTCACCTATTTAGCCAATTAACAGTGCGATCGACTGTAGATCTACCAGCAGTTGTGCGGTTTTTTTCGTTTGAATCATATTGTATTCGGCTAAACTAGTAGCCATGACAAGGTCTATCCTTTTCCCCGGTACTTCTCTAATTAACTATTGGGTGTCCCCTCCAGCCTCTCAAAGTAAATCTGTACCCTCCCACCATACCACCTATCCACACTCCACTATGCAGGGTTTCATATGATGGTTGTGCGGTAAAGAGTGAGGATTCTCACTGAGGTTTGCTCGGGGCCCAAGGCCTCTATTAAGAGAAGGGTCGGGGACCTTACAGTTGGGCACTGGAGTTTTGGAGCGTTGGGGTTTTTGTTTTGCCATGCTAATATATCTCAAAAAGCCGTCCACCCACCTTCGAATATACATCGTGATTGCCCATGATGAATTTTAGTGCTTCCTTCCTCAAGATCATCTTCTTGGCCAGCACTCTCGTCGCTGCCATTCCTCAACCCATTTCCGCTCCTCGCATTCCAGCAATCGAACATCTCACATCCAATAATGGCCTTGAGAAGAGAGAACCCTCGGGGGTCGATGTTATGTATGGTCCCCATCCCATCTTTACCGTAGTTGCTGCGACAGAAGGTTGACGGCTGATCTGAATAGAGCATGGACTGGAACCAATTGTGATGGTAGCCAGGCGCCGATGGTCCAAAATCTCAACTTCGGCCAGAATTATCTATAGTATACCTCCCCCTCGCCCACCTAGAGTATTTCAACTGTGTGTATTTTTTTTGTTCTCGAAAGCTCACAGTTTAAACAAAAAGCCCACGAGATTACCACTCGATGCAACTGAGGACGAACGGACACAATATCGATGGGATGAACGAGAGACTATATCTAGGAACTCAAACCACATGCGACGACCTGTCCTATTATGTCTTTGGAGCGACCGGTTGTGCTCATAATCTACCCATCTACGGTTGCATTCATTTGGACAAGGAGCCTGATATCCCGATCAACAAAAACGGGGGTGGATGGACACGTACAGACACCTCATAGGGTAGTTTGGTTTTCTTGGTTGTATATAGGAGGACGTCCATAGCTCTCTGGCAAGCTGGCGCCTACCTGTCACGAATGTACATCACATTTACACTGACACTTATTTTTGCAGCCTTGTAGAGATCAACTTTGAGGCGGGATGCGGTTAACGTGCTAGGACATCTATGGCACAGAATACCATCTCCGCTTGATCATCACGCTGATATATATAGAGATCGTAGAAAGAAGTATAAAATACAGTAATAAAATTTTACCAATAAGTACATACAGTGCAGGCTCCTAGCTTTTCATGAAATTCCATCTTCACAATTCATCTTTCTCCGCCGCCATCTTAGCCGCTGCTCTCAAAGGCTCCTCCCTAAGCTCATCCTCATCAACTACACTCTCACCAAACGGGTCTGCTCTCAAAGGCTCCTCCCTAAGCTCATCCTCATCAACTACACTCTCACCAAACGGGTCTGCTCTCAAAGGCTCCTCCCTAAGCTCATCCTCATCAACTACACTCTCACCAAACGGGTCTGTAGCAGCCCCACTTTTCATCCCTTCAATCAACGCATCCACATCCGCCTCTACACCCCCATTCCCCACCGGTCTCTCTATATGCATTCCCGGAAGGAAGTCATTGACCATTAAACCACCTCTAGTCACAAACACGACCTGTAGCAAGGCTGCAAATATTACCACTGCAATGAGGCTCAGTAGTACTGACATAGCGGTCCGAGATGCGCAGAGGAGGCTGTATCCGCCCTTAGTGGTGACCAGAGGAAGCGTATGAACAACTACTGTGTTGCCGATGCTGGTGCTCGCTAATCTGATAACGTGAGGGTTCTCTTCTTCTACCTGAGCAGAAGTTGGGGGCGGAGGCGCCGGTGCTGGAGAAAATGCAACCTTTGTGATCTGGTGTGGATGGACGTTGCGAAATAGTTGTACCCGCCTTATCTTAGCGCCATCTACGACCAAGAGCTCAACACTTGCATCTGCACCAGCCACTGCTACTGCACCACCGGAACTAGCAAGACTGACAACATCGAGACTTGTTACCGCCCCGATGTCTCTGTGTAGCTTTGTTTGGGCGGTTATGCTGCCCGTGGTAGCGTCAAGAAGGAGTACCGCTGCGCCGGAACGTTGTGGCGCGTTGATTACCGCTACAAGACGCTCGTGGTTCGGAGTAAGGTACCTCAGAGACCTGAGTTTCCCTGGAATCGGCGATGACGGCTGGAAGTTGAGTTTCTTCGGCGCTGGGGGGGAACCGGAGGTGGTGGTGGAAGTAGTGAAGATCTCCTTATCAGTGCAATAAACCAAGCTCCCATCCTCTGCCAGATCCAGATCCCCAACTTCTGACTCGGTAGTGATTCTTCTCTTTACTGTAAAGTCGGTAGATGACACCACAACAATCTCAAAGCCAGTTTTTCCGCTTACTCCACTCGCGACCGCGGCCAAAGGCCCCCGCGCACGAAGCACCCGTTGGTAAATATCCGTCCGAGAGCTCGGCGTAAACAGCTGGTGCTTCGATTTCGGTTCGATTGTCGAAGGGGAAATCGAGAAAACGCGGAAATGCTCATTTTTTCCCTTGAGCTGTTGCTGCTCGGAGCTATTGATACCGGCTAATATCTTTGGCGAGGGCGCGTTCTTCGATTTCTTGGTTTGCCGCGCTGGCGGACGAGCGATGGCAAGAGACATGCATGAGTCTTCGTCGCGGGCTAGGTCATGCTCAACGAGCTGTTTGATTTGCGTCGTGGATTGGGATTGCGTTAACGAGGACTTAGAGACATCGAGGAGAGTCTAGGCGGATATGGGTAAGCTGAAGGTTAAGGTAATGAGGAATGGAGAGGGAAGAACCCCACGATCTTGTTTCCCACTCCGCTGCGACCTTCACCGCCGCCGCCGCCGACGACAAGATGGTCTGCATCCAGAAAATCGGCACAGTAGAGCGGGTATGTAAGGGTTATCTTTTCGCTGGTTGTTGAGGGCGCCATGGCTTGTGTGTTCTTGGAAGGTGTAGAGTACCGGTTAAGTGCTCAGTTAAGTAGTTCGCAGAAAGTGAGGTTGGGAGTAGCGCGGACGTGGCTTCACGGGATTGAGGGAAATCTACTGACACGTGATACAACCCTGACATCATGCTTGACATCATGCTCATCGAGCGTCACTCGCGACTTTTAATTCCGACGGAGCAGGTCTGGGTTGGATCGTGGGTTTAAAGATCAGCTTCAGTAACACAAATAATGCGGAACAGTAAAGAGTAGTAGGCTGACTATCAAAGGCTGTGTTACAGAGGATATGCAGAAACACCAAATAGCTACGCGTGATAGCGACGATATGCTAGCGTAAACTGCTAAATCATGTTGTATCTAGATCTCATTCATCACTCTTGCTTTTAGTAGGTGCTCCTCCTCCTCCTCCTCCTCCTGCTCGCGATTGACGACATTAGCTCCCCAGCTTGCCTCTTCAACAATCGCCGGGTCTCCGGATCCAACTCCATATCCAGAGATTACGACCTCGCTCATCGTGACCTCGAGTTGTGCAACTGACTCGGGCACAACAAGACAAAGGTGCTCATTAGTAAACTTGTGATCGCGCCATCTCCGGAGGTATCCAACGGATCGAAGAGCCGACAAAAGTGCCATAACCCGTTTAAAGTTGGTTACCACTATGAATAACCTGAGTCAAAAAAACACTGGTGATCTGTGATGTCTGGTGGGTACGTACCGAGGATTTCTCTAGGCAACTTAAACGTCTCTACAGCTGCGGTACCTGAACCGTCTTCCTTGTTGCTTGCGGTTTGGTGGTCTGCAACCATGATCTCTAGTCCTATGTGGTGATATTCAAGCCCCTGAAGTTCTAAAATAGCCTCTTCGGCAGACCGTCTTAGACGGTGACGAATCCGTAGGAATATTTGGGGTCTTTATATACATCGATTCTTATTGTGTTTATTAGCAAACGTCTTTGGTAGTTGTGTCATTGAAGAGGCAGCGGACCTCAAGCTTGAAATTGCGACCACAAGCAGGAGAAGACAATACTCCATTCACCGCGTCAGCATCACCGCCACTATAATTGCTATTGCTAGGAGTTTCAATGTCGCGGATACTGACAGCCCCTAGAATGGCCAGTTTGCTCGACTAGCGGAAGATTTCAGGATGATGAAAAACGTGCGATATCAGTAATCATAGATGGATGAATGCAATGAAACTGACCTACAGAGACAAACACCCCATCATGACCCAGCACTCTGGATTCCGTTTCCCAGCGCTAGCTTGGCAGATGCAGGGATCGACGAGCTTAAATTTATCACCCCGCAATCCACTATCACAACATCCAAACCTCCGTCCAAACACCTCCCACGCACACATCGAAACGCAATGGCACCGAGTGGGTTACTTTCTACCATCACCCGTCGACTCCTCCGGATTTCCGCCTCCCCATCACCCCTCTACTTTTGTAGCATCGCAAGGCTGACACCTACAGTCACAACACCACCAGTAATAGTCCTTTCGGGCCCTTCTGGCACCGGAAAATCCACTCTTCTCAAGCGCCTCTTCGCTGACCATCCCGATTCCTTCGGTTTCTCCGTTTCTCGTCTGTTCCCCTTCTCCCTCCCACCTTATCTCTATAACTAACATGAATTGTGCACTAGACACCACCCGCAGCCCGCGAGCAGGAGAAACAGACGGCGTGGAGTACCACTTTGTTACCGCCGAGAAATTCCAAGAGTTGATTAAGGACAACGCGTTCATTGAGCATGCTACCTTTGCAGGGCGTAGCTATGGCACATCCTTCGCTGCGGTAAAGGCGGTGACGAAGCAGGGAAGAGCTTGTATCTTGGATATCGAAATGGAGGTTTGTATTCCCTTTCCGTAGCCATACTTAACACTCACTCCCATCTTCCCAGGGCGTTAAACAAGTGAAACAATCCGATCTCAACGCAAAATTTGTGTTCGTCAAACCTCCTTCCGTCGCGGAGCTCGAAGCGCGCCTGAGGGGACGGGGAACCGAGAATGAGGAGGCGGTACAGAAGAGGCTGCAACAGGCGATTTTGGAGCTGGAGTTTGCGGAAACGCCTGGGGCGCATGATAAGGTTATTGTCAATGATAATTTAGACAGGGCTTATAAGGAGTTGGATGAGTATATTATGGGATGTTTGGCTTAATATAGAGTAGATTGGGTGATAGACGGAGGTAGAAGCATAATACCACAGAGAACGTTATTCGCTGACTAGACGTACTCTAGTTGGAGATCATGGTGATGTTTGATGGGTTCCTATGTCATGCTCATGCATATCAAGGATCTCTCCGGAAATCTAATTAAAATCTACGCCCGTAAAATCTATTCAAGCCTTTCCATCCCAGAACTGTACAACCGCCCATTTTCCACTCCACCCCCACTTCCGCGCAACCTCCCCTCCCTTCAACTCTTCATCCTTGCCCTCCGGCAGCCCCACCACAACATCAGCCTTGCAAGTCCTCAGCGCTAGCGTCCTCATACCAGAGCCTTTCTTCCCCAATGGCCCAATAGCCTCCTCGAATGGCGTCGTTGGATCCCACGCCGCATCCCCCGTCAGCTTCCGGTAGTTCAGATCTCCCTTGAACACCACTAGCTCACTCGTCTTGAACGCTCCATAAAGCTCCGGTGCAAGCGCAGGTAATCTCCAGTAGCTTCCTGGGAGCGTCCAGAACCTACTCTCCTGCAACCGTATCTTCCCATCCTTCTGGAAGCCGGACCAGTTTTCGTAGAGGAAGTTCAGGTCCAATTGGTGGTCCTCTGTGAGCTCGGGTGTTTTCTCTCCCTCCTGGCTCTTATTGGAGGAGAAATATGAGATTGGGTTTTTGAGTGCATCCAAAAGGTCCGAAAAGTCCCTCGGCAACACATCACTGACGAACCACGGCATGCATTTTGGGTGGAGGACAACCTCGGTGACCAGTCCGGCTTCGAGTAAGTAACCCGCGAGAACAAGATCGACAAAGAGCTCGAATCCAGAGTTGTCGAGGACGATGTCCAACCGGCGCTTTTCCTTCCCCGATTCCTTGACGCCACGTAGGACGTCAAAGACCTTGGGTAGATCGTTGGCCAGAATATTCGCCTCAGCGTTTTTCCGGGCCTCGGATCCCTGGAGCTTTTGGATATCTTCGTACGTTAATGACGTGAGTAGTGACAAATCCGTCGCATTTCCCCAGAGACAGATCTCCATCATCTCGATAAACAGCAGCTTCTCCTTCTCCATCTCCAGCTGAGAGTCTTTGTCTCCTTCCTCGCGCATGGCTGTGATAATCTGCTTGTACCTTGACGCAAGCTCCACCACCGCAGCAAGCGAGGCGCGGAAAGTATTGTTCTTCTGGGCATGAAACGGATCGTAATCCCTCCAGTGGTTTGTCTGGGCAAGAATCGAATGAAGACGACGGTAGAGGTAGCACTCGGAGTACAGCCAAGAGACTTGGAACCATGGCGGAGACCCCAGCTTTTGCAGCTCCTCGTTGTAGGCCTTGATATCTGTAGCGCCATCGTCCTCGATGGGTCTTTTGAGTTCTCAGTTAGCAGCTGCAGTACCCTCCGCCCTCCCAAGTATGACCTACGAAAGCACTCGGTCATGTTGTAGTTCGTATTTTAGCTTTGCAAGCTTCTCGACAATTCGTTTTCCCTCGGCAACCTTTTCGGTATCGGAGACGTTGCGCGTGGCCCGGAATATATCGTCGATTGCCTGGGTAAGTATTACAGGCCATCGGTCGCGGGCAGAGATGTAGGCGAAAGAGGTCTTATCCGAGGTCTTGTAGGGTGCTGGAGAAAGGGGGTGTGAGTTGAAAGTTTGAGACGAAGGTTATTGCGATTAAACTTACGGGTTTTGGTGTCGAACTCCATCTTGTTTTTTTACAGGGGTAATTGGAGAGGCGTATCTAGAGATAGATGATGAGGGGAGACAGACAAGGCGAACTATACCCCGCCATCTAAGCCGAAGTGTAGCTGATGTCACTAATCATCCCCACTCACTCGACGTCGAATGTTGGCTTGAGCGCCTCTGATGGGCAATTGAGGAGGGAGAGATCCCCAGGCCTTAATACCAACGAATGCAGTTGAACAATATCTGATCTAGTGCTTCATCTGTGTTGGTGGGTTGGTAAAATACTTCTGGTACATCGTGATTAAAGGACTTGCCGTCCAGCTCATGCAGACGTGAGATGCTATGGCCACAATGCAGAACAGACCGAAGTCAAAGAAAAGGTGATGTTGTTACTCTAGAAGCAAAAGCAAAAACCCTATCAATGAAATGACGAGGCATTGAGACATCGAGTCCGCTTTTGGGCCACAACCCTAACGCTACAACCTTAACTACGTTTCTCCGTACGGATCTGTCTGACAAAAGTACAACGAGCGGTCTTGAAAGCAATCGATTTGGGTGTTTTGATTGCACGGTCTTCACGATATGTACTTCAGGCACCACTTCAGGCACCACTTCAGGCACCACTTCAGGCACCCCTTCTGTCGCCTGTTATCTCTCTCGGGAATGCCCCACTAGAGGCTCAAATTGCCTTGGCATTCGAGCTGTTGCAAATGTATGGATCGGCGTTAGAGGCAGTCCGCACACAACCATTCCAGGACCCTGTAATAAAAAAATCCACTACTCACAACCCATCATCAACCACCACCGAATAAACCACAACCACAATGCCGTCTCGTAATAACCCTAATCTCCCTTCGTCCCTAAACCGCCGCGTCCTATCTCACCGTCGCATCGCCGCACGCACCAAGTCCCGAGTCCGGACCGCCACCACTATCAAAAGCACCAGAAGCGCGCCCACAGACCCAATCCCTAAATCCTTTGCCGGTGTAGTGCGCGGAAAGACCGTCTCCTCCAAGAAAGTGAAGAAGGTCACGCGGAATAAGAATTATGCTTTGGAGCGCAAGAAGGAACAGCAGGCTGAGGAGCTGCTAAAAACCAAAGGAGAGGTCGAGATGACGGGTATGTTACAGACAGACTGTGAAGGGGCTAATTGGGACTTGGTTAACTAACGGGGTATCTATGAAGATATTGCAACTGCGCCGCTCTCAAAGCGACAACAGAAACTTGCGGCGCGTGCGGCGAAGGTGGCAGAGGACAATGCGAAAGCAAAGGCTGCAATTGCTGCAGAAAAGGTAGAGGCTGCGAAGAAGGCTGTCGAGGAGGCTGGTATGGAGGTTGACGAAGAGGTCGACATATGACCGGATAGATGCTGGAGGGGGCGGTCTTGGTGATATGAGTACCGTATCTACTTGATAATAAGGCGAAGTGACTGAGCAGCGGGTCCTCATGCATGAGCCACAGGTTTCCGTGGTAGCTTACGTACGTTAGTTGCCTTAATACCGAGTAGATGCGGTACATTTTAGACGTCGGCGACGACGCACAAAAAGGTTGTTACAGGATGGTGGTTGGGATTTATACTATACACTGGCGTTCTAGGGCTTCTTTATTTCGCACAACAAGATGCAAGTTTGTTTATCTGGTTTATTCTGCAACATGATTTTGTCTGGGTGATGGAAGATTAGATTGAAACAAATCATTTGATGATCCGATCGGTATTGTAAGGTATCCTTTCCAATCGCAATCTATAAAGCGATCTCTGAGCCATCTAGGAGACGGGATACTCTTCGCCGTTGACGTTGGTTGGTGAAGATGCATACCTACTTTCTTGATGTACTATACAACATGAACTGCTTTGAGTTTGGTGGACTGTTTCCATAGACAACTACGGGAGTGAAACCAGGGTTGAGGAATTGTCATGGCCAGCCGGTCAGCCTGTTTGGTAATACAGAATGGGGTCCATGGCCACTCCTGCTTCAATTGAGGTCTTACTCGGATGAGATGTGATGAAGTTACATATGATCCAGCGCTGCAGCCTGCATACCAAAGTGCTGGATCTGGAGTTATCGGGATTATTTAGTCCTGATGCCGACAGGGTTGGTCTGAGCTGTAGCGCATTGTGAGTAAAAATGGTAAATATGAGGTTGTGCAGAAGTTGATATTGAGTGAGATTCTCGGGATCCCAGCTGGAGAAATGGGTACCGCGCCCACGTATAGTGCCCGTGTATCAGATAAAGATAAGGCTCTCACGTGATCTACCCAGCTCAGGTGTTGGCGACATGAGCTCAACGTCGTCTTGCAACACAACGAGGCCGAGATTTGGGTCTCGGCGGTCAACGACGAGATCCCCATCCCATTCCGCAGTAGATAATTTATTGGGACTTTGTTTTGCACACTCGGCGTCTACAAAAGATGTGTGTTCTCTACTCTCCTCTGGGATTGGAAGTGGGTGTGTGCGGGATTTTGCATACATGCGTTATGCAGTTAGGCGACATCTTGGCTCATATTCATTCATTCTCCAGTACCAAAGTAGGGATGGCCAGAGAACTCGACTGCTTCAATGTTGGAGAGTCTGAACTTATAGGAGAACGAGGACGAACAGACAGAGATATTCAGAACCAAGTAACCAAAATAATGCCCTCGCCATCTACGTGATTCCTTGGAACAGGTGAGAGGGTACTGCTTGAATCTACCACCAGTGAGATCCAAGTTGCGAAGTGATCCTACTGCTCTGCTTTGCTCTTGCTCGCCAGCTCAGCTCAGCTCATTCTGCTCAGAGTCATCAGAGCAACAGCGACATTTATATGTTGGCATGAGGATTATGAGATCGTGAACAAGAGACACATGACTGAGGCTTTGCCCGCAAGTCTAGATGCTGGATGCCTCAGCGAAGGAAGTAATGGATAATATTGCGGAGAGAGTGAGAGAGCAGGGGGCCATCTCCGTATGTACGTACTCAGATAGAGAGCACCGCTTCCCCTCCTCCACCCACCACCAACCCACCAACCTCCAACACCTCCTCATCCCCCTTCTCCCTGCTTCACTACCACCGCCCAATTCAATCAACCTTTCAAGACTCGCTTCTTGTTACTCCCCCCCTTCTAACTTCAATTTTACGCATTTCTCGTGAGCGTGTTTTTACATCCATATTACCTAGAATCTGTTTTTGGCTTCTGTACGGTACGCACGCACAGACCCGTTTTGTTAGCAACCACTACCCCTTTCAGTTTGGCTCTTGGTCCCTTCACACAACCTCCAATCTTGCGCTCCAACTCCCATCAATACCGCCGAGCCCCTTTGATCGCCCGAGAGACGTTCTTCATCCTCAACATCTTTCTACTTGGGTTACCAGGACTGCTGTTCACCACAGGAACGCGCCCGCTGGCTTGTCAATTAGTTACCGCTTTCGTTTCTCCTTCCGCTCGTTGTTCGCCCAGAGGGGTTGGTCGGACTTTTCATCATGGCCCACTATGACAGGAACATCTACAGCGACAGTTCGTTCCTCAACCCAGGACCGGCACCACGCCCTCCCACCACACAGTCGAGCCGGTCGCAGGCCAGCGCCAGCTCGCCCATCCACGCACAGCATGCGAGCATCTCGACTATGAATACGTCATCGCCATATGCATCTTCGACAAACTTAATCACGGTGGGGAGCAACGGCTCCACTCAGAACGGAGGAAACTCCCCTGTTTCGAGTTTGGGCGACATTCGCAAGGGCTGGGCATCCGTTAAGGAAGACGGGATCAAGTCACTCATTTGGCAGAAGAAGTACATGATTCTACGCGAGATCTCGTTGGATTTCTACAGAAATGAACAGGCGACTTCCACGTCGCTTACCGTACCGCTTAAAGACATCGTCTCGGTCAACCGAGTGGAACTCAAGCCATACTGCATAGAGATCGTACGGTCGGCGGGTGCGCAGGGTGCCGGCTTGATGACCATGGCATCGGACGCACCGCGACGCACCATATACATTTCGCTTAAGTCCGACCCCGAGCTCTACGCGTGGATGGATGATGTCTACTCGCGATGTCCGTCCATGGGAGGCGTGTCTAATCCAACAAATTTTTCGCATAAGGTGCATGTAGGCTTTGACCCGGTGAGCGGAGGCTTTACCGGATTGCCAGAGGAATGGAGCAAACTCCTGAATTCGTCTGCAATCACCAAGGAAGACTATCAGAAGAATCCCCAGGCGGTTATTGAAGTTTTGGAATTCTACACAGAGGGGAAACAGCGTATGCAGGATCCCGCAGCATACCCTGGAATGGCCGCTACACCTCCGCAAGTTAGGACACCATTCCCCCCACCGTCATCATCAGGTCCCCGACTCCCTGGTCCTCAAAGACAGGACAGCCGAGACCGTGAGCAATGGGAGAAAGATCGACAGCAGCAACAGAGGGAGGATGAGAGACAACGTGAGCAACAGATGCGGGAGAAGGAGGAGGAGCGGAAACAGAGGGAAACAGAGAAACAGCAGGAGCGTCGGGATAGAGAGCGTCGGGAGCGACAGGACGAGGAAGATCTCTTCAACCGTCGACAGCAGGAGCAGGAAGACCTTCCCCAAAAGGCCCCCGCAGCGCAGACACCCATATTGATGGGTGGGGGCGGTGGGGGATTCTCTTCGTCTTCTGCCAGGAACCCAATGGCTGCCAAATCCACGAAGATTCCTCAAAAGGCGCCCAGTACTAGGGATCTCAACCCCCAGCGAGCAGCACCCCGTGCGCCCGCACAGGCACAGCAGCAGCCACGCCAACCATCACCCGCAACAAACCTCCGTGTGGGTGAACAGAAGAGAGATCCTTCTCCTGCAGCGCGCCAGCAAGACCAAAAGCCAGCAGGTGCCGTCAAACCGCTCAATGTGCCCAATAAGACACCAGCAAAGGAAGTGCAGGCGCGAGAGCAGCGTAAGGAAAACAAGAGGATATCCAACATGACCGAGGCTCAGGTCATGGAGAAGTTACGTTCCGTAGTTTCTAGTGGAGACCCGAATCAATCATACACCAAGATTAAGAAGGTTGGTCAGGGTGCTTCGGGATCCGTGTATGTTGCCAAAGTCAACAGTTCACCAGCGTCTGCAACGGCAGCCGGTATTCTACGTAACAATAAGAATGGCAGAGTCGCGATCAAACAGATGGATCTGGCCCACCAACCAAGGAAGGAGTTGATTGTCAACGAGATTTTGGTCATGAAGGAATCGCAACACCCCAATATTGTGAACTTCTTGGATGCGTTTTTGAAAGGAAATACTGAGCTTTGGGTCGTAATGGAATACATGGAGGGTGGTGCGTTAACAGATGTTATCGATAACAACACGTTGGAGGAGGACCAGATCGCAACAATCTGCTTTGAGGTTCGTGTGCCTCTTAGAGCAGTTTATTGTGATATACTGATAAGGATGGTGTAGACTTGCAAGGGTCTTGAGCATCTGCACGAACAAAACATTATCCACAGAGACATTAAGTCGGATAATGTTCTCCTTGATGCCCAAGGTCATGTGAAGATTAGTACGTTACTCCCTCCGCAGACTTGAGCCACCTCTAAGCTAACATCCCAAACAGCCGATTTCGGCTTTTGTGCAAAACTTACCGAACAAAAATCCAAACGCGCGACAATGGTCGGCACGCCATACTGGATGGCACCAGAAGTCGTCAAACAGAAGGAGTACGGATCCAAGGTTGACATATGGTCACTGGGGATCATGGCTATTGAGATGATCGAATCCGAACCTCCATATCTGAACGAAGAACCACTGAAGGCGCTTTACCTTATCGCGACGCATGGAACTCCTACGTTGAAGAAACCAGACAAACTCAGCAAGGAACTCAAGAGCTTCTTGGCCGCGTGTCTGACGGTGGACGTTCATCAACGTGCCACCGCGGATGAGCTGCTGAGACACGAGTTTTTGAAGAAGGGATGCCCGCTTGCTAGTTTGGCTGCACTCTTGACGTTTAAGGCGAAATAGCTCAAGGGGATGTGGAAAAAGTAATAGTTGTGGCGGGGGGCGCAGTGAGAGGAAAAGCTAGCGGTGCACAGACGATTATATTATGTCGTTAACGATCACGGTTGGAGGATATACCTAGGCAAGTGCTGGCCGATTATTTCGTTTTGGGACGGGGATAGTGAGGAGAACGAAGTTTTCAGGAAAGATATAGCACTATACAGGCTCATGGGTATCAAGTAGTGTGTTGTCTTTGGGTTTCTATCGTGTTCGGATTTGTGTGTATCTTTTTCTTTTTTTTGTTTCCTGTTCTCTTTTCTACTTACTACTCATGAGGGCTTTGGTTTGTTTTTTTAAGCCACTTACGAAGTGTTGTCTGAGTTTCCATTGTTTCCCTGTTGCGTTTTTCATGAGAGATCGATTTTATGATTCCCCCCCTTTGCCCCTTTTCTTTATTGCCTTCTTCCTTCTGGTAGCATTTGTGCAGTATAGGTTACCACGGCTTGGGCATATTACTTTTTATCTATTCTAAAGCCTTGTTTTGCGTGCGTGTGTGTGTGTGTGGCAGGGCGGGTTTTGCTCTGCTGTCTGGGTGATCGATCTTGTAAGAGTTCTCTTCATTATTCTTCTTGTTTTTTTGGTCTACGGAATGTTTTTTAATGTGCGATGATGCTTGATGTGATATCCTCCTTTGTGTGTGTGTATTGAAAAAAAGCTGTGGCGGTGTATAGGAATATAATAGAGGCTGTTTTGTCCTGTTCTGAATCATCGTGCAGGTGATATCAACAATTGAGGCAGTAAAGGATGTTAACACATCCATCCCGTTATGTCGTCGACACTTAACACATAATTGACTCATCCAATACAAAAGATATAGCTGACGCCGTAGAACTCCGTACTCTACCCTTTGGAAGCCATACATAACCTGACCCAAACCAAGAGTACCGAATGCACCAAGAAAAAACGCCCCTGAAAGATATGCCAATAATACGCTCCACCCCCTCGGCCATTCAACTGTTCTCCTCCTACCCCTACTCTAATAACCCACATGAGGTCCCCGCTGCCGTGCATTCTCGAATAACCGCCCCAGAATGTCATTGCCGTTTGGCCCAGGAGTGTATTGTTGCTGTTGCTGTTGCTGCTGGACTGGAGGATGGTATTGCTGCTGTTGCGGGGGTGGGGTGGGATAGTGCGGTGGAGTTCCTGCACCTGCCTGTGGCCCAAACACCTGGTTCATGATACTGAATCCTCCTAACGGTGCTCCGCCGTTATGTTCGTATTCAGGAGTTGAAGAAGCAACAGGAGGCGCAGGCGGTGGCGGTGGTGCTTGCTGTTGCTGCTGCTGTTGCTGCAGACGTTCTTTCGCCTTCGTCGTCTCCTCCGCCAGACGTGCACACTCCATCAAGCTCTCCCTCATCTTCTCCCTCTCATCGACCATACTCGGGTTGGGGAAGACCCAAATACCCCAGCAGCTTTGCTCATCGATTTCGTATCCCGGCTCTGCGGGGATCGGGGAGTAACCAGAGGTGTGGTTGAACACCAGATGGTTTCCGTCGTCTTCGATGCACTCGGTCGACGAGAGCGTCCAGATGAAGTTGGTGACGCCGAGTCGGTTGAGGATTATAAGGTGGTATTGCTCTTCGGTTGATGGGGAAGATGTGGATGCGCAGAGAAAGCTACTCCCTGCGAGGTCTTTCTTTTCCCATGAGAATTCGCCGGTTTCGGCGGAGAACGCGCCGCGGTATAGATGGCAGAAGGAGGTGGTCGCGATGATACGCGTCAGTGTTGGAAGGTAGCGCGAGAGGACGGAGAGGGCGAGGGACTCGCGGGTGTCGGCCTGGGGCAGCATGGTGATGGTGGTGGTGGTGGTGGTGGTGGTGGTGGTGGTGGTGGTTGTGTGATTGATAGAAGAAGCTGTTGGAGGGGGGAGGGGGGCGGTGAAGGCGGAGTAAAGAATGAGTGACACAATCCCCGCCGCTTGCAACACAGCTCGAGCCTTAAGCCTGTCCAGGCGTCGGTCTGTCCCTCCGCATAACTTCATTCCTCAACTCCAACGACCGCCAACATCTTCACCCACGTCCACCACGTCCACCACCACCAAAAGAGCCTCATCGACTCATTCCACTTCTGGATCTCGCTGTTCACCCTCCCCTTGCCCCTCGTCAGACCCAATTCTAGTGGATTTAACACTTGGCTCCCGCAGTCCAACCGTGTGTGTGCCACCAACCCCAACCCCTGTTGGTGAAGCGGGCGACAGCAACACCAAGCTGTAACACTCACCCAATCCTTTTGATGCGAACATTCGACACAACATCCTTCTCCACCATTCCACCTCCACCGCGAATAACTGGCCGCCGCTGCATCCCCCGTTATGCCACCACCGTCGCGAGCAAACAATTACGGTCCGCCATTTCCCCAACAGGGCGGCATGCATGTGGGCCATAGCCTGCTGGATCGCGAGAGGTAGGCCTTCGCCATTACCACGCCCCACCCCCTTTACTACGCTCTTGCTATGTTTTCCTCGATGACGCTGACCCGAACGGCGTGTGTACGGGCAGATTCCAACAACACGCGAACCCGCAGCACCATAATGTCCACCACCAGGCACAGCTCTACGCGCAGGTGCAGGTTCAGCAAGCACAGGCGGCAAAGGCACAACAAGAAAAGAACCTTCTTAACATCCTTTCGCACCAGCGTGGGGGTGTTATGAATGGCTCACTGGGCGGGGCTGTCTCTGCCGGTGGTCTCGGCGGTGTGGTGGCTAGGAGTATCGGCGGTGTTACGGATCCTCGGGTTCAGGTGGCTGCTGCTGCGGCTGCGCAGGCAGCGATGGTGAGCGGGGAGGGCGTGATTAGAGACGTATGGGCAGAAAATCTAGATGCGGAGATGGGAGTGCTGAGGAATCTGGTGGATCGATACCCGTATATTGCAATGGTTGGTGCTCCTTTCCGGCTGAATGAGGTTGGGACGGAAAGTATTGATGGGATGATAGGACACAGAGTTCCCCGGGATCGTGGCACGACCAATAGGAAAATTCCCAAGCAAGGCCGATTATCACTACCAGACGCTACGGTGTAATGTCGACATGCTCAAGATTATTCAACTAGGCATCACATTGGCAGACGAGAATGGGGACCTGGCAAAGGTTGATGGAACGGTTTCAACCTGGCAATTCAACTTCCGATTCTCCCTCGAGGAAGATATGTATGCGCAGGACTCGATCGATCTGTTAACAAAGTCCGGGATCGACTTTCACAAGCATACCAATCACGGCATCGATGTTTACAAGTTTGGCGAACTACTCATCACCTCCGGTCTTGTCATGCTGGATGAGGTCAAGTGGATTTCGTTTCACTCAGGCTACGATTTTGGATACTTGGTCAAGATAATGAGCTGCACACCATTGCCAAAGGAGGAGGCCGATTTCAGAGTCAAGCTGAGGACTTTCTTCCCGAGCCTTTACGATATCAAGTACTTGATGAAGAGCTGCCGGAATCTCAAGGGCGGCTTGCAGGATATTGCAGAGGAGATGGGCATTCAGCGAATAGGACCTCAACATCAAGCCGGGAGCGATTCCTTGCTTACTGGCATGATATTCTTCCAGATGAGGCAACGATACTTTGAAGGAAAAATAGACGATGCTCAATTCCTGTAGGCTCCGTCTGTCCAGGCTGACGACGGGACGTTTTACTGACCCAGTGTGTGTGTGAACAGCGGTCAAGTATGGGGACTCAATGGCAACGGGCCCGCGCAAATGGCCAACGGTACTGCCGGCAGCAATGGTGGCGCAAGTAGTAACTCGGGCAGTGCACCACATCCTCCAAAGACGCCGGTTCAGAATGGAAGCCAATCGGGAAACCAGGGAACACCTGACAACAACAGCACGCCTGGGCGGAACGGTACACCTGGCACACCGGGATATACTCCGGCGTTTGGAAAGATGGGTATGTAGGTTATGGGTAATAGTTGTTGATGGGAAATTTTGAAAACTGTTGGAGCTTTTTCTTTCGTTAGTAGAAGCTGCTGCTGTGAATAAGAGAGGGAACTGGGTCTCTGCGTGCAATTATTCATGCTTTCTTTCTTTCTTTCGGGACTTTGGTGCTTGCTTTGGCTTTGGGTGGGGGAGTAGGGTGAGGCGGGAGCAGGTGCGTACTTATGGGGGTTCCATTTTCATTTTCGAGGCTGGATTGGATTTGTTTTATCGTGGTTGTTATTAGCCACAGGGTTCTTTCGGCGAAAAGGAAACGGTTCATCATCATCATCAGTCATCATCATCATTGTCATCTCACTCAGTGTGACATTTTTTTTTTTTTCATCACGAGTATAGGGAGTCCCTTTTTGTTTTTGTTTTTTGTTCGTTTGTGTGCTTGTTTGTTATGGGTGTTTGCTCTCTCGTTTTGATGCTGCTGTAGTACTAGCTCTCATATAAAAAGTGTTATATCGGAATCGATATCTGAGTTGACAAGAGAAGGAGAGGAGAGGAGAGGGGGGAATTGAACGCTTACATGAACACGGAATTACCCGATGTGCCACGCAGGAACCCCGCTTGACGTAGGGCTCTAAGCAAGGTACCAGCTTAGAAGTGCTCTACATATCTTCTGAACCTTGTTTCATCTCGTCTTCCCAACTCGACTCCACATCCACCCCTTTTTCCTCGACACGAGCTGTTGGCATTCGAGCAATAGAGTTATGGCGTCCATGCCCGGTTCATGGGACGCCTCCGAACGCCCAGCTTCAGGTTCCGGCCAGGCACACCCGTTCGATCAACAAGATGCACAGACCTACCAAACCTCCAAGATTCTCTCCCGACGAACCGAATACCTAAGAACCAAAACAATAACGATCAAAGTCGGCAGTTGGAACGCGGGGAATCTTAGCTGTTGGGAAGATGTTAAGGAGTGGTTCACAGACAGGGAGTACGAGGAATGTTATGGGATATATGCGCTCAGTCTACAGGAGGTCGTGGATGTGAACCAGCCTAGCAACTTTCTGCAGTATATCAACCCTGCGATCGCGATGAGGTGGAAGGCCCATGTTCAAGTACTTTTTTTCTTTTTTTTTTTGATGGGGGAAGAAAAAGTCCACGCGCTGACGGAAAGGTGAAGGCGGCATTGCCATCCGGGTATCAGTGTGTGGCTAGCCCGCAGCTCATTGGGATGTTGCTGCTAGTGTTTGCGGCGCCAGATTTGGCGGTCGGAAGCGTTTCTACGGCTACGGTGGGGACCGGGTTGATGGGGTATGTTGGGAACAAGGGCGCGGTTGGGGCGAGGATCGTGCTAGGGGATACGTTGAGGCTTACGTTTATCGACTGTCACCTCGCGGCGTTTGCGAATGCTGTGGACCGGAGGAATTGGGATGCCGCTGAGGTGGTGAGGAGGATGTGGTTTGAGCCGGTGGAGAAGGATGTTGTTGGGTTGGCGGAGACAAATACTCCACCGGCGGCGCCGGCGGGAGAGGGACTGGATAAGACGGATGTGGTGGTTTGGTGCGGGGACTTGAATTATCGGATTGACCTCGACAATTTGGATGTTAGGTCATTGCTGCAACCGTACATGCCGCATGATCTCCCGCCAACCCATGACGGCATTTCGTCGCCTGTTGTGGCACAATCGCCTAAGCTTCCGCTAACTCCTAAGCTTCCCCCAACTCCTAAGCTTCCGCCAACTCCGACTGAAGCACACCCGAGCGCTGCGACAACGTTACAGGGGACCATCAAGAGTTTGTTAAAACATGATCAGCTGCTGAAGCAGAAGCGGGAGGGGAAGGCTTTTGCTGGGTATAAGGAGGGGAAGGTCACGTTTTTACCGACTTACAAGTACGATGTGGGTACAGTAGGTTCCTGGGACAGCAGCGACAAGGCGCGAGCACCCAGTTGGTGCGATAGAATCCTTTGGAGACTGAAGGAGCCACCACCACCAACCACAGGGGAAAAGAAGGACTTGGAAATCGGAGGCGATGGGAAAAGACATAGTACTGCTTCATCCAGGGATGAGGTGTTCACTGAAGCAGTGGATGAGATACTCTTTGAAATCACCGACAATTCGGATTCGGACGAAGAAGACCTTGTGGTTTCAAGAGCGGAGAGTCCGTTACCACAAGTCAGGCCTCCCACTACTGACCGCGCTGCTTCACCAGTTTTTGATGATCCCTCGTCGAGTTTTGAAACGCCGTTTGGGGAGGTTAGGTTGGAACAGAGGAGTTATACCTCACATCAAAACATCACATCATCAGACCACAAACCTATCTCTGCGACATTTCAGCTCGAATTTCCCGCTGTAGTTCCAGATCTACGCGCAAAGATCCACGGGGAGGTAGCCAGGGAAGTCGATAGGCTTGAAAACGAGCGACGACCGGTAGTTACGGTGATAATCGACCACCCAGGCGGCTCCCCATCAGACGGAGAAGATGTTATCAACTTCGGTCCCGTCAGGTTCTGGGAGAGCAAACGTCGCAACGTAACAGTAGCCAATACCGGGACCTCAAAAGCAAAGATCCATTTTGTAAGCCTACCCTCCGCCGACGGCAGTGAGGGCGAAGCTATCTGCAAACCCTGGATCTCGCTGGAATGGCTAGACAACAAAGCCAAACAAAACGCGGAACTGGAACCTGGTGAGGTTGTCAACATCTCCATCACACTCCTTGTCTCCACCGTAAAGCAAGTTCTTGACCTTAACAACAAACTTGAGGTCTTGGACGATATCCTAGTTCTCCGAGTGGATGGCGGTAGAGACGTTTTCATCCCCATCTCTGGAAAATGGCTATACTCCTCATACGGAACGACATTGAAAGAACTTATCCGGATTCCCGAGGGAGTAGGCGGGTTCCGGGGGTACAGAGAAGCAGAGGAGAAGCAAAAGGCGAAGGAAGGACCGCTATATTCCGCGCCTAGAGAGATTTATAGGATTACGCAGTTTCTGTGTGATGGCTTGGCGGATGTTGTTAGTACGCTTGGTCCGAAGGAGACGATTGCAGAAAAGCGATGGTTCTCGCAACTAGGTTGGCCATTTCTGAAGGAAACGTGGATGTCCATTGACGACGAGAGGCGGAGAATGATAGAAGTGGGAGTGTACGAAGCGCTGGATACTGATCGCGACTTTGACGATCCCGAGTGTGTCCGGGTAGCCATGCACGATGACGAAGAGGAGGTGAGTAAAGAAGAACTAGTAGAAGCCGCTGCAGGCGTATTCCTACGCTGGCTAGAGGGGATGAGTGATGGCGTTGTGCCCGAGGCACTCTGGGACGAAATTGTAAAAGCCGGCGGGGACACAAAAGCATCTGAACAGGTACCCCCTCCCCCCCAATTCCATCCCCCCTGCTGACTAGTGATACACCTAGGTCCTCGATCACCTCCCAGAGAAGGTAGGACAGGTCCACGCAAATGTGTTTATATACCTAGTTGGGTTTGTGGCGGAGATTCTTGCGATACTGGTGAAGAAGAAGGAAGGGGATAAAAAGAAGGAGATGGAGAAGATTTTGGGAAAGGTTCTGGAACCGGTTGCGAGGGCGCTTGTAAGGAAGCCACAGAAAGCAGTGGGTGGAAAGGCGGGGGGGAGAGAGGAGGAGGCGAAGAAGGCGTGGGTTAGAAGGTTTGTGGAAATGTAGATGTTGTGTGTGATACATATGGCGTAAGTGGAGTTGTGGAGTGTAGTTTGTTTTTGGGATTGTACCGGTATTATGCGGGATCGCGTTTGTGTTTTGTAGTGGTGTTGTAGAGCGTGTGTTATAGAGTTTTTGTATCTTGTATTTCTACTACTACTGTTGTGTCTAGAATGAGTGAGTGGGTTTGAGGGCTGTGATTTTGGTGGTCGAGTGCGGATATATGTATGTATGACCTCGTACGGCTGTTCCACCAATCGCTTCCCCAATTCTTCCGCAGCTCCTTCACCCCCCCCCCCCGACTACACTCTCCGTGCTTCACCTTCGTATGATATTCATCGATCTCCGACTCCAGATCTTTAACCCTTCTTCTCCACGTTTACAATGAATCCTCAGTCCCCCCTTCGCGGGGCCTCTACAGTAAGTAGCACGGCGGCCCGTCAATGGTCTGTCCGGCTAGTGCATCAGAACCAACTAGCGAGAACTCGTCTGCAGGCTTGCCGATCACCGTGAGACGGGAGGGCTCGGGGCTCGGGGGCTGGCAGTCGGACTGGCGGAATGCCACCAGTGGGATCTAAACCCGCACCGCGACCGTTCGAGTATTGCGGGTTACCGAAGTTCCTCTGTAGCTGCTGGGCTACTGGCGAACCATTCACTGGCTCAACATCAAATGGCTATGGCCCAAGTGCGCGGCTGACTTCAACGCAGACCTCACGTAGCTGTGCCTCTCTGGATGTCTTTCAGAAGCACCGGTGCAGCATTCAAATCGGCACAGCTTAGAGTACATTCCCACATGGCCAGCTTATTCGCGTCTAGCATGTGAAGATCCAGTCTGTGTAACGTGAAATCTCACCTGTACGTCACCTTTGCCGAATGGGAGCAGCAACAACCCCTACTAACCTCGGCTCACGATCTTTGTTTCTTGACGCCCTTGAACCCACGGCCCTACCACGGCAGTCCAAGCTTTCCCATTCATCCGTCTAGTAGATCACTCAAATAGCGCGTCTCTTCCTCAGGGTCCATAGCTGAATCCTTGTTACTACACATCACATCACATACTCAGCTCCAGCAACATACATACCAAATGGCCATCCAGAATACGTACTTCCTCCTCCACCTTTCCTTCGCGTCTCACATCTGACAAACACACAGAACACCCGCCGCGCCGCCAAAGGAATCCGTCACAATCACTGACAACCGCACCGGCAAAACCATCGTCGTACCCATCACCAACAACAGCATTCCCGCAACCGCCTTCAAAGCTCTAAAAACCACTCCTGCCATAAGCAGCGATAGCATCGACACGAATGACACCGCCAACGGAATCCGCGTCTTTGATCCCGCATATCTCAATACCGCTGCTATTTCCTCAAAGATCACATTCATCGATGGTGATCGAGGGTTCTTGATGCACAGAGGTTACCCGATAGAACAGCTCGCGGAAAAAAGCGATTTTTTGGAGACGGCGTATTTACTCATTTATGGCGCGCTTCCGGATAAGAAGTATGTGTTCCGCAAGATGGCATGTGGAGAACGCTGACGGGGTGATAAAAGACAAGACGCAACATGGCGATACGAAGTAATGCACCACACCGCGCTCGCCGAGGATGTAATGAAAGTAATCGGGTCCATGCGTTACGACTCCCATCCCATGAGCGTATTCATCTCCGCCTTTTCCGCCCTCGGCGCCTTCGCACCAGAAGCAAACCCAGCCCTACAAGGCCGCAACCTCTACATCAACAACAAAGAAATCATGAACAAAAACATCATCCGGATCCTTGGAAAAGCCGGTACTGTCGCCGCAGCGTCAATGCGCGTAAGAATGAACCGCCCATTCATCGCCCCAAGAAACGATTACTCTTATTGTGAGAATTTACTGTATATGATGGATTCACACTCCCCCGCAGAAAATTACCGCCCAGATCCAAGACTTGTTAAAGCACTGGATATTTTGTTCATCCTACATGCAGACCATGAAATGAACTGCTCCACCGCGGCAATGACACATGTCGGCTCCTCGCTGGTAGATCCATATTCCGCCATCGCCGCAGCAGCAGCAGCCCTCTACGGCCCTCTCCACGGCGGCGCAAACGAAGCCGTAATCCGGATGGTTGAAAAAATCGGCACCGTCGAAAACGTCCCCTCCTTCCTCGAAAAAGTGAAACGAAAAGAAGAACTCCTCTTCGGTTTCGGCCACAGAGTATACCGGAACACGGACCCGCGGTCAAAAATCATCCGTGAAGTCGCCGAGACCGTGTTTGCCGCTTGCGGCCGGGAGCCACTAATCGAAGTCGCAACCGCACTTCGAGACGCAGCATTAAAAGACGAATTCTTTGTGAAACGACGACTGTATCCGAATGTTGATTTCTGGAGCGGGCTGATTTACAAAGCCCTGGGTTTCCCGTTGGATTTTTTCCCGATACTTTTTGCGGTGCCCAGAGTGGCGGGGTGGTTGGCGCATTGGAAACAGCTGCTGGATCATGGGAATGGAAAGATTTGGAGACCGAGACAGGTTTATGTGGGAGAGGGATTGAGGGATTATGTACCCATGGAACAGAGAAAGGAAGGGGGGGAAGGAGGGGAGGGAGTGCTGGAGTTGCCGCATTATCAGAGTAAGAGGAGATTGGGGGCGAAACTTTAGATGGTGCGCGGGGTGTAGGATATTTTGGGATGGAGGTATATATACTAGTTGGATGTTTTTGTTTTTGGGTTTTGATGTGTAGAATTCGAATACCCAAAGTGGTGTGAAGTATTTTTCATGATATGGAAATTTAGTTATTTTTATTTTTTTTCATGACCTGAATGAAACGAGATCTATGAGTGATATATTATGACCAACCTCAACCTCAACCAAACCGGCAAGATTGGGTTATTGTGGCTCGGTTCGGTTCCAGTAATGATGGAGGGAGGGAAGGGGGGGGGAGGGATTGCTGTCATGTCAAGTACTTTTCCCACAGTGAGCGTTCATGATCATTGTAGATATTGAGAGGACTAGTTATGGTGGGTGGGTGATCTGTATGTATGGAATGAACACTATCAACTCGGGGGTCGTTAATGGGAGAGAGGATATCGATGAAATAACTGGAAACGTGATCAAAACGAGCAGAGTTGGGAAATCTATAGTTAGAAAGACGGCTGTGGTCATCAATTATGGTGCACACGGACTGAAACTTGGGGCCGCAACTATTCACAATGAGGGTCCTAGAAAAATTGTAGATTTGTGAGGCCGAA
>MU122178.1:231600-290280 GCA_014904905.1 Wilcoxina mikolae CBS 423.85 | reverse complement strand
AAATTTCGGTCCTACTGAGTCTATGATGCTAAATGAAACTCACAGGGACGTCTCATTTACTTAAATTCGGCGGGATACATTGAATGCGTCCGAAACCCCGACTGCGCAAACGCAAATAGTACATACACACCGGACGAAACGATAAACTGTCTTCAGATCCGAACTCATCGGGTATCGAAACTAGCGATTGTTGAGACAGCCGATAGAATGTCTATCTACTACCAAGGGAGGAATCTCAAACTCCACCACGCTCGCTTTCGGGATGGTAGGTGGGATACCTCTGAGCTAGATGAAGTCCCACGCAGAGTCATTGGGACTTCAATTGCTGCCATCGCTTCAGAAAATCTAGACGCTTGGAAGGTATACTCTCAAAGCGCCGATTTGGAACTGCAGGAGCACCAGTACGATAGTGAAAGTGACTCATGGATGTTAGGTATGTGTTTACTTGCATACGGAAAGCACCATATTAATGTCTTGTTTGTTTATTGTCCAGGAAAATTCAGCACTGGCTCGCACAAATTCCTTCCAGGAGCACCGCTCTCGCTGGTTCATTATAAGAACAAAATAGTCCTCTGGACTGTGACGGAAAAGAACCAACTTATTGACTTTAGAAACTATAATGGAGACGTCTGGAGCGAAGCAAATGTATGTACTCAGACATGTAAGGCGTCGTCGGTGGCCGGGGTGCAATGGGGGGATGGAAGTGGGTTTAGGATATATTATCAGCTTGCTAGAGATGGTGATCTGGTCGAGGGTCAGACAAAGGAATCTGGCGGCTTTTTCGTGGGTGGTGGGAGACAATGGGTGGGTTGAATTCGATCTCAATATTAACATCAACGGTTTTTTATGTAGGATAACCCTGATTTTTTTGGAACATAATCTGCAAAATAACCCTTATTTTTGAACACATTTTGTAGCATAACCTCGATGCTTGAATCTGAGTTCATGTATTTCCCAATCCCTTCCACTGGCAGCCAGCGCCTGCACTCCGAGTTGAAAAGTTATGGAAGCCCAGGCAGCAAGTTTCTCTTAGAACTTGCACAATGCACTGTTACATTGCTAGTTGTGTAAAGTATCTAGTAGAAACTAGCGGCTGTAGTGTTATGATAATATGTGGGGCTCGCTAGGGCGTAAAACTACGCGTTGCAACCACTCAGCTGAGAGACTTCAGGTATAGCACAGAGGATTGTAGACAGCCTAATTTTCCGCTATAAATTTCGGGATACCAGGGCATGAATAATAGCCAGCAGAAAAATGATGGATTCAGAGTATTTTTCAAGTTATTATGGTCAAAGGGTTATGCTACACAATATATTCAAAAACCAGAGTTATTTTGCAGATTATGTTCCAAAAAATCTGGGTTATCCTACATAAAAATGAGACTTTTGGGTATCCTGCAAAATACAGCCCCCCAGAGGGTTATCCTGAATAAAAACTGTAATAATAATCATGGTTTTGTCGCTGCGAGATGCGGCTCCGTGTGTCGTCTCCAATTTTGACTGATTTTCCATTCCGCTCGAGTTATTCTCAGGATATGGAGAGTTGGCAGGTATCTCTTCCGTGCGTAACCTGGTGGGGTTGTTTGTTTGCTTATTCGAGGTCTATTCGGATTCGAGATCATAAACGGCGTATGTATGCGTGCGGTTGTCTCATATCTGGTCACGTCAAGTAATAGTTGCACAAGTAACTGCAACTGCTCAAAGTGCTTTTACAACATCTCGGCAGACAAAGCCTACCGCCTTCCATGTCAGAGAAGTCTGCCCCGTTGTGGTTGCCTTATGTCTAGCCACGTCAACTCTCTATTTGTGGTTGGGTACGAGAACTGTATGATAGCTTCTGTGGGGGACCCGAGACCAGTACCCCAGACCACCTTTTATATAAAAACTGTGTATCCCATTTGCCCCTTGCAAATTGCCATAGTCCGACGGTGCCTTATGATCCCACAGAATGCGCAGTAACTTCGAACGTTCCAATGCCATGGCCACTACGTATATTATCTTCATGATCATATTGTCATACCTTGTACCTGCTGCTCTTGCGGATCAAGGCGACGATTTTTCAAACAATCTATTCAATGATCTTGGTATATATAATCCTAGTTTTTCTTTATCACCAATCTAGATCTTCTTTACTACAGATGGCAATCGACTTCATATCCAGAAAACCCATTAAAATACATAGCTAATAGATTATCTCTAATATCTAGCACCGTTGATAGCCCTCTTCGGGGAGCAAGTAGCAAAACAGTATCTGAGCCAAAGTATGCATTGGTTAGAACACGTCGTATTTGCATGCGCCCCACTAGGTATCATAACCGCAATCACCTGTGCGATACGAGTTGGAGGGAGTAAACCTTTAAGGGCGATAATTGGACGAGCAAGGGAGCCCGATGCGCAAGCAGAGATTGAAGTTATGAGGTTAGTTTCTCTGTTTTTCGCTGAGCAGGGTGGGAATCAAACTAGGTGAGAATTTTTGTGCGGGAAACTGCTCATTGAATGCCTCGTGGGTATTGATGCTCATTTCAGACACACACGGACATGTCCCGAAACTTCGCTAACTAGTAGCCCGATGGGCCTTAATATCTAAGTTCCACCTCATCTGATGTTTGCGAGCTGTGGTGTTGGAATTGTCCGTGTACCTGGATCCCCGGATATTATCGAGTTGCTATATGACACCGAAAATGCCGGCGTACCTGAAAATGAGGATGATATGCTCCCAAATATTGTGCGCCATCATGTGGGGGTTTATGAACTACAAGATGTTATGAAGAGTGGAGAGGCCGATGATGATGATCTTGAACACAGCCGATTACTAAAGGCAGAGGCACCAAACATTTCACTAAATACCTCTGATTCCACCGCTCGAGCATGGGAGCTACGCACGATGGCTTTATTAGCAATTCTCTTGCAAAGCGACGTGCTAGTTTTTGATGGGGTCGTGATGTATCAACTTGGATGGCGAAAACAAGGCCAAACGCAGCGGGCGGCAAACTACTCATTCCCATGCGCCTTGGTTGGGACCTTGGCGATCGTAGCAGGAATGTTCATTTGTGCATATGTTATTGAGGCCTCTACGGAGGAGCACACGTGGAAACTAAAGGGCCTGAAGAAAGACTTGCAGATAGTGTGGCTCCAAAGAGATCAAACAGTCAATGATCAGAGGTTCAAGTCCTACGGCATTTATGCGGCTAAAAATCGGAAAGATATCAAGACTTCAAGGCCATTAAAGAAAAAAGGAACGTTTCATTCGTTGACAAATATTAGCGTAGGCATCAGCATCAGTAGTACGTGAGATTTTATGTTAGATATATATATATATAGTTAACTCCTCCAGTCTTCAGGATTGCTGACATGAATTCCAGGTTTTGTTTTACAGTTTGTAGGGTAAGATTATTTACCAGACCATTAGCCATCACGATATATTAATTTAATGATAGCCTTCGTGGAATGCACTTCTCCGCATCTCTCGCTCAGCTTATCGCTACGTTCCTCATGACCATTATACGAGTATTCCTTCGCAGGAACCTTGCGTCGGAGCCCATCATATATGGGCCGAACGAAACTCCTTCATTTTCAGCAGAACAATATTCAGTTCAGGAGTTGCCCGAAGGCCATGAACTCGAGTTGATTGCAAAACAGATGGTTGGCTGCAAGTCATGGAACATCGTTACCAACCAACGACAAACTTCTGGATCTGCTGGTGTCTTTGGGGTGGCAGAAATAGTACCACGGGAGGAGTATCTAGTAGCCGCAGGCCGTACTTTACAAGCCAGAATCAGGCTTTCAGAAATAGGCGGGCTAAGTTGGCGTGGAGAAATGCACAACACAGCGACTGCTCTCACACAAACGATCGATTCCCTCATGAATGTTATCTGGAGTTTAGCTGGAAGCAACATTTCGGCAAGAGATTAGGACTGCATAAGATATAGTTGGTCAATAGAGGTGTCTGCAGCTACCGAAAACGGGCGCGGTGTTGGTTTCTTGGATTTTGAAATCAATCGAACGCCTATCGAAAACAGAATGACACCTTGGAAAACGAAAGAGGCGGTTATTGAGGCAGCTCTCTGTCTATGGATGTCACATCTCCACCAACTGCAGCCAGCTATTCAAGACGATGGCAATAATCTCTGGCTCTCCAATATAAGCGGGGACAAAGACGGGAATCTAGGACGGGTGTTGTACGACTGGTGGATTGCTCGAGAGGTCGACAGTATCAATGTTGCCATGCACGACTTCAACTACAACGACCCGAACATTGCTATCACCGACCACGTTCATCAGATACGCGACATCTGCGAAATTCACAGCATCCAAGAGTCCCGGGTTTTAGATTGCATTACCGGAACCCCTACTTCAAATTCTCTAGTGTTACAAGGTGTCATCAACAAGACACCGCTTTCAGAAATGTGTGCCCAGTACATTCTATCGAGTTTCGTCACGACGATTGCGAAATATATACCGCCAGTCTCTGTCGAAAATACAAAAGTCAAGGCGATCGAAAGCAGACGCCTTCTTAAGGTGGTCAATGACGATCTCGAAAATCTCGCGCACATAATTCAAAGATCCGGACTAGCGACTTTTGATGACGCCTACAGAATTATTGTCCCTGCTTTGTTTGAAGCCAATAAACTACCAGATTTACTGAACACGAACCTACAAATCCTGGACCTCTCGAAGAAGTTTCACGATGAGAGTGGAAATGACGATCATATGAGCGAAGTCTGCAGCCGGATTCGCAGCATTTGGGTAAACCAGAACAACGCCATGATAGCACATCATTTCAAGTGGTCTGAAGCTGGCGAGCGGTATAGGGAGCTTGAAAATACATTTGTGAAAACCCTAGGCTCGGGCACCCAGTGACTGAACAGATGCGGCGTTCAATGAGATACTTCGTGCAGCGACACGTCTGGGAGAATAAACCGTCACAACACAGGGGTAACCCGCCGACAGATGAGTATAGACATACCCCCACAACCCAATCTTCTTTATGCTACACAATTCAAAACTTTCTGCCGAACGAAGTATGCAATATTCTCCTACAAAACGAATCCATCGATCCCAATGAGTGTTCAGATGAGGGAGAAACTCCATTGGGACTAGCTGCTAGCCAAGGGAGCAGACTTCTTACTGAGCTATTGCTCTTCTTTGGCGCATCTACAACAAAATGCGATGCGTTCGGACGAACAGCACTACATATGGTCGCCAAAACGACACAGACCGATTTCGATCCCGATAGAGCAGCGGTCTTCATACTTCTATTACGCAATGGTGCAAATATCAATGGTGATCAAGAGGCCCAAAAGCTATCTCCTTTGGTGGTCGCGATACAGTCCGGATCAATAGATATGTTGCGTCTTTTCATCGATAACGGTGCGGATTTGAATATTAAAGATCGAGATGACAAGACAGCGATTCATTGGGCGGCTGAAGGAGCACATGAGGACATATTCAAATTATTATTGGACAGAGGGGTAGATCTCAATGCTAGAGACAAGGACGACAAGACAGTGGCTCATTGGGCCGCCAAAGGGGGGCATGAAGGTATTTTCAGGCTATCAATGGAGAAGGGGTTGGATCACAATGTTAAAGACAAAGATGACACGATGGCGCTTCATTGGGCGGCTGGAGGGGGACATGAAGGCATAGTCAGGTTGCTCTGCGAGAAGGGTGTAGATCTCAGAGCTGCGGACATAGAAGAAAGGACTGCGATGCACTGGGCTGCAAAAGGAGGATATGAAGGAATAGTCAGGTTGTTGGCGGGAAAAGGTGCGAACTTACATACAACAGATCAAGATGGTAAAACCGCGATACATCTAGCAGCCGAAGGGGGGCACGGAGATGTGATCAAAATGTTGGTGGAGAAAGGTGTGGATTTGCATATCAAGGATCACGATGGCCAGACGGCGCTACATTGGGCAGCTCGAATGGGGCACCAAGCCGCGGTCAAGCTGTTGTTAGAGAAGGGGGCGGATTTGAATGCTGAGGATGAGAATGGTAAGACTGCGAAGGATTGGGCAGCTCTAAAGGGTCGGAAAGATGTACTTAGACTGTTATCAGGCTCAAAGGATCAAGGATGAACAGAACAGGTCAGACTCCTGTTCGTATAGAGCCGGTAGTCATAGACCTACTCTTCGGACATTAGATTCCGGAATTCTCATCTAGCACCGCTGTGGGATATAAAAAGGTGTAACTTCATGGAATCTGTGATGCTCTATAATGTTACACACAGCCCTTTTTCATCTCCCTTCTTAACCTACTGGTTTTATCAAACTTCGATGGAACCTGGGTACAAAAGTAGAGATCATTTTCTGGTCTGTGTTTGGATTTAAGCCGAAATTCGGTGGTCCCTCATAAAACTCCGAAGTGTATACTTAGGTCTATGACTGCCCGCTCCATAACGCTGTAGAGATGATTCATCTTGTAAAAAGATAGAGGCAGAGTCCTAGTATACTAGTAACGAGACGAAACGAGACGAGCCTTGGTTTAAAATGAGTGACGGTGTTGGTGACAATGGTGGTGGTGGTGGTGGTGGGTGACGCAGGTTGTCAATCTTTCACGGCAAAATCCCCCGAGGTGTACTTTTACATGTTCCGTCTTATTTAGCAAACGACAGTTGTGAGGCCCTTAATATGGGTGAACTGACGTCATATAGATAGAACTTCTACTTGTAAAGTCAGATATCCATATGAACTTCTTGACCCCTAGTCCTGCTCCAATTGATTTATCATGGTGCCATGAACTGGGAGCATGCTATCTTGTAAAACCTCACTCGAATCAGCACCATAAGACGGGCCGCGACTCATATACGGGGCATCAAGACACGATATCGATTCCAACTCCCAAACTCAGAAACTTCCATTCCAGATAACCCACAAAACGCCATCCCCCCACCACTCCGTTTTTAATGCAGAGTAAGTACAAAACAAAAGCCAGCCAATAACAATGTATACAGGGGGCATAGGTGTATGTATGTGCTTTAATACAGACCAATGATTCACAAGATATCTCCCTCGTCCGGCGAAGTAAAAGATGAAAGAACCAGACAGACAAAAGGACGCCGCCATTCCGTTTAATGATACAAAGAATCCCAAGGTAGTTATGAAAAAATGCAGAACCAGGGGGCAGACAAAACACCGTAGATATGAATGACAATGATAGGGCGCGCAAACAAAAAAAGCCCCCCAGTAGTAGTATGTAAGATGTAGATAAACAAGAACCCACAGAAAACCCCTAGTAGTAGCAGTATGTACCTAGGTAAGTAGATGTAGAAGAACAAGAACCCACCCCACAGAAAGAAACCCGAAAAAAAGGGAAAAGTCTTTAAAGGAATGAAATCGTCGACACTATCACGCTAGCTTACTTGGCTCCTAAGCACCACCACCACCACCACCACCACCACCACCACCACTACTACCACCACCACCACCACCACTACTACCACCACCACCACCACTACTACCACCACCACCACCACCACTATTCCCGCCATTGCTCTTTCGTCCCTTAAAGACTTTTGGGAGGTTCCTGATTGGCTCGCTCCCCACACTTTGCCGCTCTGCTGGCAAAGTACTCGATAGTCTTCGGTTGTCATTGTTCTCCTGCGGCCTCCCAATCCCAGTCGGTTGCGTGGGTGCAATGGGAAGGCTGAAACGCCGTTCCGCAGATTGATTGAGACGATAAACAAGCTTTCTTGTTTGGTCTGCAATGTGTTGTCGGGTGGGCGAGGGCGCAGGAAACGAAGGGTTTGCCGACAGCCGTGCAGTTAGCTGCGAGGATGGGACCACTCTTAGTGGTAGAGAAGAAGAGGCGTGCATATTGCTTTTACTAAATGTTGATTTTGATAACCCTCTAGTATCTGCGAGGGACATAGCAGTGGTTGAAGAAGGTGCTTCGGAGGTCCTACTGGGAGGCGGTGCAGTCGACGGAGGTGCTCCGTTATTGTTGGAAAGCGAGGGTACGGTGGTCTGTTGAACCGGAGCCCAAGATGAGAAAGAAGAACGCCCGAAATTCTGAAGAGCTTTTGCTTCCTTCTCCGCTAGTTCTCGTTTTTCTTGGGCTTGCTTCGCCTTCTTTTCCGCTAACTCCCGTTCTGCCCAGGTTAGCAATTCAGCGACTTCCTTGACTTCCTTCTCTTCGTCCTCATCCAACTGATTGTCGATCTGTTGAACCGGAGCCGAAGATGAGAAAGAAGAACGCCCGACATTCTGAAGAGCTTTTGCTTCCTTCGCCGCTAGTTCTCGTTTTTCTTGGGCTTGCTTCGCCTCCTTTTCCGCTAACTCCCGTCCTGCCCGGGCCTGCTTTAGCAATTCAGCGACTTCCTTCTCTTCGTCCTCATCCAACTGATCGTCAACATCTGGCTGGAATGTCTCTGTATGCTCGATAGAACAGATGTAACCACCGGCTTCCCTGCTGCGGGCGATGACACGGTCCAGCACCACATCTTTGCCTTCGAAGGCGGATATATCCTCTCTTGGAATTTCTTTTGGTGGTGCGAGGTACTGCTGAATCTTCTTGTGAGCTTCTCTGACAGGAGCCTTTGTATCTACCACACGGCTTTGGAGTTGGGTCTTGAACTGAGCAGTGTTCCACATTTTGTCCTCGTAGGTACCGCCCGAACGGAATCGATAGACGAAAACGTGCTTCGATTGACCCAGACGATATGCTCTACCAACGGCTTGGGATTCCCAGGTCGGGGACCACTTGAAATCGAAGATGATAACACGATTTGCACCGTAAAGGTTAAGACCCAAGGCTCCAGCTTCGGTCGACATGAGGAAAACGGCGCAACTCTCCCGGTTAAACTTCTTTGCCGATTTTTGCCTGTCTCCCATTGGTGTCTTGCCATCAAGACGAAAGTATGTCAAACCCATATCTTTCACATGGCTCTCCAGGATGTCCAAGGTGGGGATAGAGTGGCTGAATACAAGTGTAGAATCGCCTACTTCGATTGAGTATTTCAAGATATCCCTGAAAGCGAGCATCTTGTAACTGTGTTCGATTTTATCGCCCTGATGGCTGTCTAGTAGAGGCCGAGCCCAGGAATAGGCCCGTTCTCCTGTATCTAAAAGAGTGTTCGGTGCTGCCGAGGCGACGCCATCTTCTGTAACATCTTCATCCTCATCAAGCTCCGGAGTTCGCTCGGCATTAACGGCTCCTGAAGCAGCACCCCGCTTTAGAAGAATCCTTTCACGTTCCCTTTGACGTTCCTCAATGCGCCTAACAAATATGGAAGGGTGACTGCAGATGAGAGATAGCAAGAGAGTAACATCGAAGAGTGATTTAAGTTTCTGCGCACCAATATTTGCAATAACATTGGCTGTTTGTTGGTCCTCGATAAACCTATAACACATGAGCTTGCTATCAAGACGCATGGACAGTTCAGTCGGAGATATCAGAGCCTTGCGATATAGCTAGAGGAACATGATACTGCGCAAGATGAAACATCTTCCATCGCTAACATAAAATAGGGGGAGCGAACCAACCTTTGGTATACCTCGGTTTGCAACGGCGTCAGTGGGACAGTGACTAAAAACTCGGTCTTTTGAGGCATATCATTCTTGATCACATCGATATCCGCCCGATTTATCTTGTATGAAATATCATGTCTCAGAACATTCAGCATCTTCAGGCTGCGCCGCTTCTCCTCACGGCTGCTATCGGCGTACAATCCGTCCGTGATGGGGCTGACATATTTGTCCTTGAACTCCTTTGCCGGACCAAGATATCCAGGATCAATCCACTCGATCATGCTCCAGTACTCTTCAAGATTATTCGACAGCGGAGAACCCGTCATGGCTATACGACTCAAAGACTTGAACCCCTTAGCAGCTTGGGTAAGCTGTGTGGCCGCATTTTTGAGGTGGTGGGCCTCATCGGCAACAATAACATTAGGTCCTATATGTTTGTGAGTTAACCGTCGATTGAGACTCAAAAACTAACCAACCTTCTAGCAGTATCTTCTTGACATCCTCATGTTTATCATCTCTCAGTGATTGTCCCTGATTGAAAATGAGGGACCGAAACATATGGTATCCCAACAACAGGATACCGCCGTTAACATTCCAACTATTAATCGCACGCAACCGTTCATTGAGATGCATCTGACCATCGGCACGGTAGATCTTGCCGATGTATTCTTCATTCAGTTTGCGGGTATGTGTATTAAAAGGTAACCAGTTGTGGAACTCGTCCCACCAGTTATCTACCAAGCCAGGGGGGCTAAGGATGAGAGTTTTCGATTGCCGCAGATGTTTCGGGATCTGTTCATATACAGCTTTGTCCTCAGATGCTCCGGACTTAGCAAGGGTGTATAGAAACGTGATGCTGATAACACCAGTTAGCAATGTTCCAAACAGCACGCAGCTAAAGAGCCGTAGGGTAGCTGGGCTCGCTTACACTTGGAGGGTCTTTCCCAAACCCATAGTATGAGCCAGCAATGCACCTCTGTTGTCTCCAGCTCCACCCCCATTTTCTCCAACTAGAACCAACTGCGTCCACAGAAACCGGATTCCCTCAACTTGATGTGGTTTGAGCTTCTCTTGGATGTACTCAGGATGAGGATGAATATCCTTGTGTTTGGCATAGTGTCCCCTGTTGAGTATCATCTCGGCGTTGTCAATCACTTCACCCTTCTTCCTGGCCTTCCTCTCTTGGTTTTGCATTCTTCTTAGAACGTTTTTGTGAGATTTTTGGACTTTATTACGATGAGTTTTGGCGGCTTCATCTTCAATAAGCTCCCGCCGCTTCCGCTTGCGGTGTTGAGAGCCACTAGGAGAATTGTCCAGATTGTCAAACTCGTAATCCTCCCTCTCAGTTTCAGACCTTACTTTTGACCGTTTCTGCGCGCCAGACTTTATTATTTCCCCGTTCCTTGCTTTCGTCGGCGGCTTGGATCCTGTCCTCAATTTCCCGTCATTGTAGATATGGTTTAAGTCTTTAGTGAAAGCAATGAATTTCTTTGGGTCGTTTAGCCTTGATAACTCAGACATGGAGACTTTGTCATGAATAGTAGCGTTTCTGCGGCGAAATGCCCATACAATGTAGAGGTGGCATGCATTCCGATAGAGCTCCCGTTTGTATATGTCTATTTTATCACGATTGAGTTTGGATTTGGGATTGTGCGACTGCCTCAAACTCTCGATGAGTTCCGCAAACCATCGAAGAAGTTCTTCTTCGCCCTGACAATCCCTAATCCGAAAACAAACGACTTCGTACTTTATTACCTCCTCCTCCTCCACCTCGGCAAGGACACTTTGAAGAGCTTCATATCGCTGGTCACTGATCGATCTCTCAGGTACTGGCGAGACTGATTTACCGCAAGAACTTTCGCGACTTCGCCTCAACCCCCTAGATTCCGGTTGGTGATCTTTTGCTTTTTCTTTGCCCTTCGATTGCTTGGTCGGAGTCACGCAGTCACTATCAGACAACTCGATGACAGGCACTTTCTGGGGGGGAGGCGATTCGTCGAGGGTGAGATCAATGATTTTGTATTCCCCAGCAGTTCGTGGACTTGCGTTTCCGATGGTTGGTAAATTCTCAGACTTGATCTGACGGTTGATTGGTGATGGGGTGCGAGGGCTACCTCCCGGAGTTCGCATTTCCACATCATCCGAGTCGCCGTCCGAGTCGTCAACCACCCTTGGTTGAGGCCGCCGTCGCTTCGTGGGTCTCGCAACTTCATCCTCATCCTCATCCTCATCCTCGGCATCCTTGTTCTCATCTTCGTTGTTCTTGCTCTCTTCGTCAGAACTACCAACGTTTTCAGGTTCTCCAGGATCGGCAATGATGAACCCCTCCATCTCGTTACCGCTTTCACTGAAGTGATCGTCATCGCTGCTGCTTCCAACGCTTTCCTCGTCAACATCAGTGCGGCCCTCATCACCATCTTGAACACCAGCTGCAGCTTTTGTTCTGGGGGGAGGCTTGTTGGGCTGTTCCTTCTGTCCCATCAAATCGATAATCCACTCCATATCTTCCCGGTCGTAGATAGTCTGCTCCATGCTTCCCCTCGCTTGCTTCCGAACCAAGTCCTTAGAGGACCAATTCATTTCAGTCTTTAGAAATTCCACCTTTATCTTACCGATACGTTCATTGAGGTAAATGATTCTAGCACGGGCTTCCTTGATGGTCTGGTTCCGATTGCGTTGTTTCTTGGCTTTCCTCCATAGACGGTATGCATCCTTCGCTTCCTTTATCGGAAGTATCTTCTCCCTCCATTTGAGAACTAAATCCCTGATGCCTTCCTCTACCGCCTCTTCCACCTCTTCTTTGGTTAAATAAACACGAGGACGGGATTTGGCTGGAACTTCCTCCTTGGGTCCAAACTCTTCCTGGTACTCTCTCCATGTCTGCTCATCGTACTCATTTTCGTCGTCGGACTCGCCAAAAACCGGTAATACCTCTTCCGCGCCATCAATATTCTGCCATTTCAATAGATAATCATAATCATGGATGCTATTGTCGTTGGGATCTATCTCGATCGGCCTCTGGATCTGTGGCTGGTCGGCATGTCTGACAATCTGAACATCTGATGTAGAGGAAGTGGGTGGTTCTGACCGAGAAGGCCAAGGGAGGCGGAGGTTTTTGGATGACTCCCGATGGACATGGACGCCACCACCATGCTCGACATCGAACACGGTGAACGACTGGTGCTCGTACTTCCGCAGGTATCTATCGGGATTATCATAGTGTTTTATTGCTGCCCGTAGACGGCCTTGATGTACGGTTCGCACAAGCTGCCCACTAGCAGAGCCCGTAGCATATCCCATGCTGAAACCCTCAAGAATTTGTAAATTGTCTTTAAGAAGACGGCAGATACGACGCCCAACATATCTTCGTTCACCGGGAAATTTAGAACCATAATTTACCATCTGAAACTCATCATTCTCGTTGTAGTCCAATAAGATGTCATCTCCAGGGGGAACATCGTAAAAGAGGGATTCAATCTTTCTTGCTTTAGGTGGCAGGTAACGTTTTAACGAAGTGCTTTTCCCCTTCTTGGAGGGTGAGACTGGTAGGGACTCAGGCTCCGAAATTTCCATTTCGTCATCTAAGCCTCCGGCAGGAGCGATAGTGATCGGCACTATCCGTTTGGGTCCGGAGGGTTCCTCAGGAGATATAGGGTTTGCGTCTTCAGGTTCAGACTCGGAGGTTTCCATATATAGATCTCCCTGGTGGTCAGCAGGCGCTACCGCAGTAGGTACTATCCTTTTAGATCCAGCATCCAAGTTATCGCCGATATCTGACATAGGCGACGGCAACCCTATAATACCCTCAAGAACAGCTGGTTCTTCGTCATCTCTGGGAAGAGGGGCAACTTGTATCGGCGTCACTCTCCTGGGTCTAGCGTGATCCTCTTGGTGGAGGACGGGCGAGCCTCCAATCTCATCGCTTTGCTCACCGGCGACATCAAAATCCATCGCAGCCGGCACAGATCCCTCATTATCCCCCACAGACTCTCCACTTGGAATTTCCACACTACGAAGCTGGTGGTCGGCATCGACAAAGGTGGCCTGTGGCAAATCGTCTCCAAGCGTAAATTTGATGTGTAAAGGATTGTCCCCTACCCATAGTTGAAGGGGAGGGAGCGAGGAGTGTGTTGAAAAGCGAGGAGAAGGCGGCTCGCCAAAACGTGGTGGTAACAGGAGCGACTCTTGATGTTTCCGTTTCCTCTTGCCGGTGGGGGTCGGCGGTAAATTGAGGGGAAGGATCTCGGTTAGATCTTCATCCTCGCTTAGCGGCAGTGGAGTCTGTTGTGCTAGTTGAAGCTCGTACTTTCGATACGCCACGCTCGTTCGCCTCAGATTGCCCACCACGTCCATGATCCGCTCTCGTCGACCAAGCGGGATAATATCCAGCTCGCTCTTGAGGGTGTCGTAGGAAGCCGTCTTGAGGAGAACGCGGCCGGTGACTTCATTGAAGCGTAGTGACTGAACATGTTCCGGCGAAAGGTGCGGTGAGAGTATTTGAATGGTTTGTTCGACCGTGAAGTCGAACGGATCAATTCCCGCAAGTTCGTCCGCCATCGCACGCACGAGTTGATTGATTTCGACAAATAGGAACTAGCGGAGCATTTAAAAGTAAGCACGCAAATGGAAGAGAGAATATAGCTCAGATTTGTGGGGAGAGGAGGGAGGGAATGAGAGAGGAGAGGGGAGGGGAGGAGCGATTGGGGAAGCTGAGAAGTAGAGAGAGAGGAGACGTGAAGCCGATCGGTAGTCGCGATACATACCACTAAGTTGCACTTTCGAGCGGTAGTACGACAAGACATAGCCCTTGCCACTTCTGATCTATTTATATGGAGAGTACTCTAGAGTATGCTTGACATCAACCTATCCAAAGAATCAAGTAGAGCAATCTACGATCGAGTAGATGGCATGAACCATTTCTTCAAAATCTATTTACTCGAGCCTGGTTGACCAGATATTCGCGTGGTTTCGTAGTGGCTTTCTACAGTGTCGCGTCCGAGTCTAATATTCGCGCTTGCGCGGAAAAAAATTGACTGATGTTGCAAGCGAGGTCAAGGCTACCCTATAATAGCGTGGGCCCCAGGCAAATAGATTCTTTACCGCACAACTGCTGGTAGATCTAAAGTACAGTTGATCGCACTAATTATGGGTTAAATGCGTGAGAATTCTCGAACGTGAACTTTGGATTTGCCCAGGGTCCACGGTCTAATCGGCGAGAAATACTCAAAGAGCAGGATGGACAGTGTGACATTATGGGATATATCCAATGACTTCATATAGGAACACTAGAACTTGTGTTGGGATTGTCTCCATCAATTTTCTGCTATTGTTTCTTTTTGATTTCGTATTTGAGTGAGTCTACGTAGCTACTCTATGTATATTCTCTCCATCTCATGGGCGATGTACTACAGACCTTTGATCGGTGTACTGAGTAAATGCTTGAAACTTGGCGGTTAGTTATTAGTTGGGAAGCGAAGCAGGTTAACGTACCGTATAATTCCAAAAATCCTTTAAACCCCAGCAATTTTGTGCAAAATCGCCGCGGCTTATACATGGAATTATATGTAAGTACGGTACACAAGTATTGGCTTGAGCTCGATGAAGCAGCAGCATGGCACAATTCCCTCCTCCCAACCTCCATAGAAAAGAGAAAAATGGAAACGAGATCCGCCTTCTAATTGTGGATAGGATATACATAATTCCGGATTCCTGAAATGAAAAAAAACGAAACAGAAAGAAAGAAAGAAAAGGCATAATACACAAAAACACCCCCCCCCCATCGACAACGCCTTGCAAACCCGCAACCTCCCTCCACCCGGTTACGCCTTAAACTCGTCCGCCTTCCCCGCAACCAACAACCCCACAATCAACCCAAACAACCCCAACACACTCCCAAAGATCTCAATAATCAAAATCTTCACGAACAGTGCAGGATCACTCGCATCCGCCAACGCCGCCGAACTCCCCGTAATCCCCACCGCAATCCCGCAAACCATATTACAAAACCCGACGGTAAGGCCTCCCCAGAACAACGCATACCCCGTGTAAAAGTTCATTGGACCGTACAGCTCAGGTCCCGACACGTTCTGGAGTTTAGCGGAAAACACAATACCTGGCGCTTGCGTTAGAAAAGGAAGGTTTGGGGGGAGGGAGGGAGGGGATTAACTCATGATGACACCGTAGATTGCTACGACTTCGCAGAAAATAATTGAAATCAAGTTCTTAGTTCTGATCCTGGGTGCGCGTACTCCTCCGCCGATGATGGAGGAGCCTGTGACGAAGATTCCCCATGCGGCGCCGGCGACGGAAAGGCCAATGCATAGTGCGATACCGAGGGTGGCCCAGGTGTATGGAGATGTTTCTTCAAGGAAGCGGCCAACGTTGAAGTCTTCGCCCTCGTCGTGGAAAAGCATATCTAAGTTCCCGTTCCCATTAGCTATGGTCCGGAGGTGGTTGATGACGCCGTAGGGGGAGGAAACGTACAAGCTCCAACGACGACGGCGGCAAGCGATATGCCCGAGAGACCGGTGTAGTATCCCATAGTAACGTGAAGATTCTCGGAAAGCCGTGCAATAGGTATTGTTAATGAGTTTGATTGTAGGCTTTACCGGGGGGGGGGGGGTGGTTGGGCTGTAAGTAGCTGTCGTCAGTTCTGTTTCTGGCGTCAGTATGGATACGCGCGCCAAGCCCTCACCCCCCTGACCAATCCTACCCGTAAGAAGCACCTCTCCTCCACTCATGCACCATCATCATTCCGGAAGTACCTACTTTACAATTCCAGCAATTCCAATTTGTCCACACCTAAATTACCGCAAACGCGCCCTCCCCTAACCAACCTTCACAACGGCTTCCTCAAACGCCCCCCCACAGCAGTCGTCGGAATTATCCCCTTCACCTCCCTCCCTACGCCTAACCCTTCTCCGAACCCGCTCAACCAGCAGCCGCATCCTACACCCCATCAACACCTCCCGTCCTCCGGGGTCCACCGAGGCCTTCTCCGCCTCCGAGGAAGGTCTTATCCCATCACCCAGTGGGCGCAAACCCTCCGTGGCCGATTCCAGTCGCGACTCCACCGGCAGCGCATTCCTAATCGAAGGCCCACGCATCTCGCAATCCATCCCCAACCCCAACCGCATCTCCACAATCATGGACCCACGGCGACTCTCCGTCACCGGCGTTTCCCCCTCCGCAACCCAACTCTCCTTCGCCAGCAGTCGCTCTGGAACCACCAACAACCCTCTCCCCCTCCAAGGCTCTACCACACCACAAACCTGGCTCAACAGTCCCGACCTCGAATCCGGCACCGCAGTCCAACTCTCAACCCTCCGTGCCCCCTCCCCAGACCATACCTCCTCCTCCAGCTCCTCCGAAGACGAAGAATGGAACTCTACCCACCCCTGCTTCCCTCACCGCAATCCCCACGTCCCCCCTACCTCGCCAGAATACGAATCCACCCGCATAATCCGCGTCGCAAGGGATTACATGTACTCCGGCGACCTTTCCCCGGCGTTTTCTAACATCTACCCGGAGATCCTGCAAGACTTATTATCCGAGGAGCGGTTCCGGGATGTGATTCGGCGGGTGAATAGTGAGCTTTATGCGGCGCATTCGCCGTGGGGGGTGTGGAATATACTTGAAGGGTTTGTGGGGATGTTGACGTTGTGGGTTTATGAGGATGTTTTTGGGACGTTTGCGAAGCGGAGGATACAGCGGTTGGAGAGGTATGTGGAGGAGGTTAATGGGGAGTTGGAGAGGGAGGGGTTGGGGGTAAAGATTATCCCCCTGAGGAGGACGGGGTATTTGAATGTGAGTTTTTTTTCTGATTGTGATAGAGAGGGAACTGATGAGGTGGTGTAGTTGGATATACAAATCCCTGACCCCGGAGTAGCGGTTGTTGACGACGACGGTGAAAGTGTAGATGGGAACCGAGGAGAGCGCCAGACGAATGGGGAGGAGAAGGTAATGGAGGGGATAAGCCCGATTGAACGACCACCGGCTGTGATGGTGAATGGACAGACTTTGTAGTAGTGTGTGTAGTAGTAGTACTTTTTTCTTTCTGTCTTCATATATATCCCCCTTCTTTCTTTCTTTACTTTTTGGTGGATACAACGGATGGAGTTTTTTTGCATGTATTTCAGTTTTCTTGTTTTTTTTTTTTTCATTTCATGGGAAGGTGTTTTTGCTGTTATATGAGTGGTATTATATTGGAAGAAAGAGAGAGAATAATGGTAAATACTTAGTACTTAGTGTAGGTAGTAGTGCCACAAAGGTATATTCATATTCTATCAACCCTTTCTCCTAGTTTATACACAACCCTCCCTCCCTCCCTCCCTCTCCTGCATCTACACCAAACAAACCCCATCAACACACCCAAACCCTGCCGCCACACCACCCTCCTCACTCTCCACCCCCTTCGTCCTCAACAACCACCCAGCCTCATTATTCCTTACCACTTCCCCATCCTCCTCCCTCCACAACACAACCCCATAAACCCCCAACTCCCCAACCACCCCTCCCTTCAACACCTCGCCATTCCTTACAATAACCCCCTCAGCCGGCGGCGGCTCAATAAGCTCCATCAGGATATACCCACTCCACAACTCCTCTTCAATCCCCCGCAGGAACGCTGGGATCTTGGATCGGTACACATTATTCCCTCCCCCCTCCCGCTGCGGTTTGAGAACGTATTTCTCTGGCTGTGAGAAGGCTAGTTTCCGTGCCAACAGTCCAGAGGGGGATGTGTCGAGCGGGTATATATTCGTGAACGTCTTTCGGATTTTTTCTGCGTCTTCTGGGTTTGCGAGGAACCGCTCCAACACACCCGGGACCGCAAGTTCCTGTTGTACCTTCTTTGCGCCTGCAAGCTGTGTTGCAATGGTAGGACATTTCACGGCGCGGCTTCGCTCCAGGTGTTTTCGGGCGGACCATTCCGTTTGGGTGGGGTAGTCGTCGGGGCCGTAGCCGGCGCGGAAGTATACGGTTGAGATTTCGAGGGTTTCGTTGAGAGGGGTTGTGAATAGCAGGCGACGGGTAGATGGGTCAAGGGTGGTGGTTGAAAGGACCTCGGAGAGGGTGGTGCGGTAGGTTTTAATACCGTGGTTTTCGAGGAGCGAGTATTCGAGCCAGCGCTGGTCGAATGCATTACGTTCATTCGGTTGGACGAGGAAGAGGATTGCTTTTTCCCGAGCGCTGACCGGAGGTCCGTATGCGGAGTGTGCGGATGCGAGGCCGGAGGCGAGTTCTGTTGCGGCGGGGTTGAGAGGGATGTTTGTGGGGATGAGGTGCGGGTGGGTAGGGTATGCGCCTGAGGATAGGAGGAAGCGGTGGAGTCCTGAAACGCGGGATGCGAGTCCGCCGAAGGAAGAGGCGATGGTGTTGAATTCGACTTGGTGGATTATTGGGACGTCTGAGGGCGTGGGTTGGTGGAGCATGTAATCGCTTCGGAATAAACCTAGTGAGAACTCGTGCGCGAAGCCTTCCTGCTTGACTTCTAGGTATACATCGTACAGGCTTTTCATGAACGTGTCCACCGCTGCCAGACTGTGTGTTTGTTGTGCGGATTTAGTATGGCGCGGAGAAACCGGGGGAGAGGTGAGGAGGAGGAGGAGGAGGGGAGGACTAACTCACTTTGTCACTACCTTCCCCAGCCATTCCTCGTCCGACGCTACAGCCGCATAGACTGAGTTGTAGGCAACCTGAACACTCCGACCGGACTCGAAACAGCTGCGCGGGAAGAGGGAGGGGTACAGCGATACCGGGGCGGGGGTGGATAGGGCATTGCGGGGGTTTTCGGCGAAGGAGGGAGCGGGGCGGACAGTGAGACCGTGGGAGAGTGAGTAGTCTGTGAATGCGGATAGCAGATGGGAGAGCGCGGAGTCTGTGGTTTCTGGAGGGTAGTTTGCCATTGTTGTGGTGAGGTGGATGGTGAATGGTGGATGGCGGGGTTCTCTCGGGGTAGAGCAGTTTGGTGGATTAAGGATGCTTAGAAATGGAAGACTAGAGGACTAAGCAGCCTGACGAGGGAAATGGTCCGCCTTTGGAGGGGCAAGAAATGACGTACGTTCACGTGATCACATCGATCCGTGGACATTGGGAGCTGCAGTGTTCTTTGTTAGATGGAGAAACCCAGCGCTTTCTCAGGATGGGATGGGATTCGGTATCGAAAGCAATATCTTCGGCTATTGCACCAGACGCTCCCAGTTCGCGATTTCTTCTGTTCCATTCTCGCGTCAATCTTTGACAGCTTCCTGTTTGTAAATTTGTTCCTTGAGGCCGCCACCAGATGGACCAATGGGATCAATATTGGGAAGGAAAGCATTGCCCATATATATGCATCACACTCAGATCCGACTGTAGATGTTGGAAAATGTTCAGTAGTGAAGCAAAATAAGATTCTCAGCCTCAGTCGATGTTTCCCAGCTAGCTTAGGTTCAGATCGTGGTTGTTTAGCAACGACACGTTTCCCCCTCCTCCCCACAATCACCATGCGATCCTCTCATCTTCACCTACTACTCCCATAACCCCCCTCTCTCTCCGACATACCCACCATCCACCACCTCCCCCTACCGCCATCACGCCCCCATCATCGCCATCTGCGCTAACCCATCCAAGTAAGCTCGAACCTTAAATCCCACGCTTAATCCAACCTCACCGCGTCTCCGTGTTTCTGGCGCACAAAATAAAAAAAAAATGTCATCATCCCCGCCCTCACCACCCCCAGGTCCTCCTCCACTATTTATCTGCATCGAATGTTCATACCCCGTCAGCAGTCTCTACACGGCCTACAGCTCTGCCGACGACCACTCCCTCGGCCGCGGTGTCCGCCTCACTCAGTGTCCGAGATGTAAGCGGTTTGCGGATAAGTATGTGGAGCATGATTTTGTGGTGTTGTTTATTGATATGGTTTTGATAAAGCCGCAGGTATGTTGGTGATCACGACGGGGGAGGAGGAGGAGTGGGCTGATAGGGGGGGGAGTAGGTGTACAGACATTTACTTTTCAACCACCTCGGACGGACAGACGATAAGCTGGATGGGTCTATTAAGCGACTGGGAGTCCTGTTGCTGCTGTTCGATGTATACCTTACCTGGGCACGGGTCGAGAAACAGATCCCGACGTCGAACCCGGGGATCTTGAATCAGCCCATTGTTGTGCAGTACCTTTTCTTCCGTACGTCCCCCCCATTCCCCAATACACTAATAGCTAACAGTTCCTAAACAGTCCTACTATGTTTCACGGAATCCATCCTCTTCCACTTCTCGATCCGCCTGCTCACCTTCTACCTCCTCTCGTTCCCACGTCCGAACGCCGTCTCCACCGCCCTCCTCGTCAGCTCCTGCACAAAACTCTTCCCAATCCTAATGGTGATCTGGAAATACGATGTTCCCGCGGCGGCGCGGAGCGTGGGGTGGGCAGTGGTGGTGAATAATGTAGAGGCGTTACGGATTCTTTTGAATGTGGATTATTTCCGGGCAGCGGCGTTGACGGGATGTGGGGCGGTTGTGAGGGCGGTGGCGAGTCAGACAATTTTGGTGGCGGTTGGGTTGGTAAAGTGGGAGTGGGAGGGGTGGGGAGGTGGGGAGGAGGTAGTGAGGTGGGTGGAGTGGGTGGGGTTGGGGATGTAGGACTATTGCTATCACCACTGCAGAGTATACCGGTGAGACGCGTTTGTGAGACACCACCAAAGGGCGTGCTTGTGACTTGGTTCCAGTGCTGAGCCGTGAAGAGAAGGTTGTAGGCGATATGCAAATGCGACTGAGACGACGGTGAAGCAGGGTGCCGGCCGGTACGACGTCTAGTATCTCGGACTGGGCGATTGAAAAGTTGCTTTGGATCATCATACGCACGAGATAACCTCCTAAGGTTCGGCGGCGGGCGGCACCCTGCATGTTATCACCTTCCAGGTAATACCACCGCTTCGAACATACGATAACTTCAACTCCATATCATGTCTCTCCCTTCCACCGACCGAGTGGTTGTTGTTCCGGAAGTGGCTGTTGCATGGCAAAGGCCGCGCAATAGTCGCCACCACTCTCTTGTATATATCTCGAGTCTTTCTCCTTCTCTTCTCTGTACCATAGTCTAAGCACACGGTTCCCCCCTATCACTGCAACAATGGCTGCAGCACGACAATGCGCGCTCATCCGGGTTTCCCCCAACCGAGCGCTTTGTGTGATTCAAAGCCTTACAGCGAAGGGTGCACACACAGCCTTAGAGTAGACTAAAAGATACCTAGGTACTTTAGTACTTAATACAATTTATAGCTCCCTTGGTACCTGAGGCGTGCAGGACTAAGACTAGGCCACTCCCGGATACGCGATGCCGGCAGTTGACAGACATGAGATCTCGGGGTTAATCAACGCTGAGTGGGCATGTGAAGGAGATACAGACACCTTCCAAACCCAACCCACCAGACAAGACAGACAGAATTAGAATTCATCGCTGCATTTTCTGTAGGCGGGCGGTGAGAGATATATATTCCAAACGCAGCATCATCAGGGCGAAATAAATAAATGCCCAACACCCCCCTTCATCTCCCCATCCCATCAGCAATCATGACTTCTCACACCAACCCCGCCCTACCCGCCGACTTCACCCCCGACGTCATCATCGCCGGCGGTACCTCCCCCCCCCTCCCCCCCCTTGTCTGCACTAACACCGCACAGGAGGCACAGCGGCCTGCGTCCTCGCCGGCCGACTCGCCCGCTCCACACCAAGCACAAGCATCCTCCTGATCGAAGCCGGGTCCAACAACCACAACGACCCGGGCGTGATCCGTCCGGGGAGCTACCTCCACCAACAACTCTCTCCGCGCGTAAAAAACCACTCCAGCATCCCCGCGCAGTCGTTATGCGGGCGGTCGGTGATAATACCAGCCGGTTCCGGTCTCGGCGGTGGGAGTTCTGTAAACTTCCTCATGTCCTCTCCCCCCCTTCCCCCTTCCCCCCTCCCCGGTGAATGATGTTGATGGTGTGATGGTGATAGGTATACGCGGGCGTCGGCGTCGGATTTTGATGATTGGAATATGTCTGGATGGAGTGCGGAGGAGCTGGTGCCGTATTTGAAGAAGCTGGAGACGTGCCATTATGTAGATGGGGAAACGCATGGGAAGGATGGCCCGGTGAATGTTAGTTTTGGTGGGTTCACGGAGGAAATGGTGGTTAGAGATGCGTCTGAGGCGGTGAGGGAAATGGGGTATGAGGTTGTAAAGGATGCGAATGATTTACACACCGGGTGTGCGTTCCAGGTATGTTCCCCCCCCCCCCAACCCCCTCCGGAGCTGGAAGAGAGAGGGTTGATGAAGGCAGAGGTGGGCAAGCTATATTGACCCCGTCACTGGGAAACGGCAAGACACGGCGCACCGATATGTTCACCCTGTTCTGGAGGAGGGTTTGGGGACTCTACATGTTCTCTGCAACTCCACGGTTGTAAGGGTGATTACTGAAGAAGGAACCGCGGTGGGCGTGGAGTATGTCCCCTCCTGCGAAACTCCGTTTAGTACCGACCCCCCGCCGGAGGCAGTTACAATCCGCGCAAAGAAGTTGGTGATTGTATCTGCGGGCGCTTTGGGGTCGCCATGTATCCTTGAGCGCTCGGGGATTGGGAACCCTACTGTTCTTGCAGCGGCGGGGGTGGAACCGATTGTTTCACTCCCTGCGGTAGGGACTAATTATCAAGACCATAACCTCATCGTGCCCGCATTCCAGGTATCAGATGAAGTGGATACACATGATTCATTCATGCTTTTAGACCCAGAAGTCATCGCAACAGCAGAAACAGAATTCAAAACCGGAAAAGGCAAATTCGCAACAAATTTTATAGATTTCACCGGGAAGATCCGGCCGAAACCCCACGAGCTCCCCGCAATGGGAGAGGAGTTTAAAAACCTCTGGGATCTCTACTACAAAAACGTCCCCGATAAACCCGTCGTCCTCGCCGCACTACTAAACTGGTACCCCCCCCCCCCCTTCCTCCCCTTCCCCCACAGTATTAACCCCCAACAGCCTCCTCGCAGACCCCACTCTCTTCCCCCCCGGAAAATTCCTCACAGCAGGAATCTACACCGCCTACCCCGCCAGCCGGGGGACAATCCACATCTCCTCCCCATCCCCATACTCTCACCCCATCCTCGACCCATCCTTCTTCTCCCACCCCGCCGACGCCCCCACGCTGGTCTGGGGATACAAAGTCGCGCGCGAGATCTGTAGACGGATGAAATGCGTGATTGGCGAGGTTGCGGAGTTACACCCGGCGTTCCATCCGGATTCACAGGCGAGGTGTGAAGCTGTGTTAAGCGAGGAGATGAAGAAGAGGGAGGTGGTGTATACGAAGGAGGATGATAAGGATATCGAGGTGTGGGTTAGGAATACGGTTAAAACGGCGTGGCATTCGTTGGGGACTTGTGCTATGGGCCGGGTGGTGGATGAGAGGTTGCAGGTGTATGGAGTGGAAAAACTGATGGTGGCGGATTTGTCGGTGGCGCCGGAGAATGTTGGTATGTATAAACAAAAAAATCCCTGGGGGAAGAGGGCTGATGGGGGATGATAGGTGCGAATACTAATAATACGGCGATTATGATTGGTGAGAAGGCGGCGGTTTTGGCGGCGGAGTTTTTGGGGGTGGAGGTTTAGGTGGAAGGTGAGTGTTGGGTGTGATTGGGATTTCAAGGGAGTTGGGGTATTGGTGATAGTGAATGAAGTAGTAGGTTTACTGTAGTATCACTCGATTCTATCTCACAAACACAAACGTCTACCTTCCTCCCTCCCTCCCATCCTACCATTACAGTGATCGACCGTCCGATGACGAATACCGTCCGTTGACGAATTCCATACAAAATTAAGGTTGGGTGAATCCGCTGTCACGATTGTAGCCGCCAACAACAGGCGAAACTATCAGATTCGTCACTGAACGGTATTCGTCATCGGACGGTCAGTGACTGTACCCCTCCTCTCTGAAACCATCAACCCTAGAGACGTATTAAGAAACACACTACCATACGACCGAGTTCAACCTGTCATGATCAGACTGGCACCAGTTTTAATACTCTCCACCGGGCACTGTCTAAATGTGGAGGGTGGAGATGGTAGTCAACATAGATACCCCGAATCAAGGGGGGAATACATTCTCAGGATGACGGCCTGTTTTCTTTCGCCCGGAATCACGCCGGTCATCCGGATCCGGAGCTGGGAAGTCCTAGGATATCTCATGTGGCTATCCCCGCGGCTGTAGAAATCTCCCGTGCCCACGGATTCCTGGAAGTGTGGCTCAACACTCTGCAACCCGTGGGTTTTTTTTTTTGTTCAACGCTGACTGGATCCTCCCAACTAACTAACCAGGTGAGACAATCCGAAGTAGACTGGTGATGCGTGTAAGTTCTTTTTTTCTCTTTTGCAACAGGTCTGGTTATTGTTGATAAAGAAGGAAGGAGTTGATGATTGATTCCGTCATATGTAAGCTTCACAACATGTCACATCACAAACCGCATCATCAACACCACCAGGAATATAACATAAACCATTGTATCTCTATTCTTCAAGACTCTCCTGGCCAGAACTACTTCTTTCTCGAGAGTATGCTTCCCTCCCAAAAAAATATCAAACCAAAGAAAAAAAAAAAAGTCATCAATATCATTAGGGTGTACACTATATATCCAATCCAATCCAGGGTATACATCGAAAACAAATAAAACAATCCAATCGCTCAATATGCATGCGTGCGTGCTCTAGAAAGGTATGTAAATGCCACAAAAACAAACCAAAAAAAACCTGATATCCAAAAAATGCTTTCACAAGTGATCCACCATGCCTTACCCAAAAACCGATCTTCCGGTGGGTCTCCTAACTGGCTCCTCTTCCTCTTCTTCATCCTCATCCTCATAATCCTCATCATCTACATCCATCTCAGTCACAAATCCACTTATACTTCTCCCCCTCCCCCTCCCCCCCATCGCAACTCCACCACTACCCCTCCTCGCACTCCAAGGCGGCACATCCTCCAACTCCGCACAAAGCCAATCATCCACACCCCATCCATACTTCAACCCTTCCCACTCCTCCAGCACCCCCTTTAACGTCGCCAACACAGCAACAACCAAACACCACCTCCCCTCCCTGGCCTCCACACTTTTTGTCACCACTCTTCCCGCGCCATAGGCCCGCTCAAACTCTTTGAATGCCTCAACAAACTTATTATCGCCGCTGCTGGTTGTGAGGAGGTTGTAGCTGCGCAGGAGGACAACAGAGATTGCTTCGCGAGATTGTTGTTTGTCACGGAGGGGGGAGCCTTCTGGGGGGAGAGCGGGGAGTCGGGGGAGGGGTGGGGGTCCCGGAATGGTGGGGTCAAAGTCTGTAAGGACTTGTGAAAGGAGCCGGCGGTATTGGTCGTTGCGGTCTGGGGATTCGTCGACAAGGAGGTCGAATAATGCTTTGAAGTCGATCTGGATTGACAGAATCATGCCGCGCGAGAAATGTGCTGGTGGCCAGGAGCGGACCCGGAATATGGCGGTGTAGTATTGAATTACCCATTTCCGGAAGCTGCTGTATGAGCGCCTCCAGGCGGGGGGGATCTCCATGTTCACGTCATCGCTTCTCCGCTGCCGCCTACTCTTTCCGCTCTTTCGTGGGCGTGAAGAGGAGAAGATGGGGAAGGAGAAGGAGGTGAGGGAGGCTTCGGTGGCGCGGACTCGGGCTTTGATGCTGTAGCTTGCGCGCTCGAGTAGTTGTCGAGTGAATGGGGAGAGAAGGGTGAAATCTGAGAGCGTGGAGATGAAGTTGTAGCGTCCTGCAGCGTGGATGAATGATTCGGTGTAGATTTCAGACCATTGGTAGCGCTCGGAAATGAGGAGGGTGTCAATGATTTTGTGCGGAGCCTTCCGGGTATCGTCAATTTCTTTGCTACGGATCCAAAGCTCAATCTCTCGTAGTGTCTGCTCCCGTGTAGGCCGGCCTTTTATGTCTGCATTGCTGCCAAGAACGTACATTTCCATCCGGTCCATGAAATCAGACAGCAGGCTCCCGCCTAGTGGTTCCTCGAGATACGCCGCGGGCCGGCCAAAAAGGTAGGCGAAGAAGTTTCTAGTTGCAACTAGCTGGTTGAGGAGATCGTGAAAATCCACTTCTGCCTCCAATTTCCGGGAATCTTCTTCTCTAGTCTCGTCGCCGCTTTCCCATGGCGGGAAGTAGAGTATATACCGCGCTCCTTCCTTTGCGAGTGTCTGGCGGTGGATAGAAGAGTGTTCCTGCCATCGCTCTGACAAAGCAGTAGTAAAGAACTCCGACTTCTTGCGCAAGGTGGAGGCAGAGACTTTGAAGGACGGCTGATAGCGGTGACTCTCAGATTTTGCGCAGAGATAAATCAAGGTATCGCCGGTTGGGAACCACAATTCGTTGGTCTACACCATCAGCAACTCCACCCATAGCGTACACGTCGAGGAAACATACTTTCCGCCCATATACAAGAGGAGAGACATCATATTCCGCATGACCCCCGCCTCTCACCTGCCGAAATACCCTCGCTTTCGGGACCGACCAAGGGATCTTCACCTCCCGCACATCTTTACGCTTCTCCGCACCAACACCGAAGCCCCGCGGCGTTGCACTCCTAATCAACTCTTCCCCAGCCTCCTCCTGCACCACCGCCGGCGGCGACACCCCCGAAGGCCTGCTGCTCCTCCACCTCGCCAGCCTTGACCGTGGGCGTTCTGGCAGCGCAGGAACCTCACTCCTAACTGTAGCCACCGACGACGGGCGCGAATGCGATCGCTCCCTGGGATTGAGGACACTGAGTGAGATCTTCCGGGCGAGGCGGCGAACGGAGGTGGTTGATTTTTCAAAGAGCGTACTTGAGCGGCGGGGGAGCGATGATGAGGAAGCCATTCCCACTACTCACTACTACTTATGCTCTGCTGCCGGCGAGCCAGATATATGAGGAGTCGGCGGCGACGCGTCCTTTGTCGTGATGGCGAGATGGAGAGATAGTTGCCTCAGCCCCCCCCCCTTAAGAGTAACCAACGTCGTAGAGCAACCAATCGCCACGCACATAAACAAACGGTTGCCGCTGCCTTATGTGACGTACCCAAGCAATCAGAGTTGACCTCGAAAACCCTAACCCCGACTATCGATTAATGTCATTGCACAAACGAGTTCGATAGTTGAGACAAAGTCGGTTGCATGCAAGGGGTGCTGGAGTGCGTTCCGGGAAAGATAGTGGCGTCCTTCTGTGCCTCCCCCCGCACAAAGCAAGGGGTTGGATGGATCGCCATTGTCCTGGTTGGGAACCAAAATGCGACCTACAATATTTTGATGGGATGATGGGTACAAAGTGTATGAGAGTAAATTGAGGGGCTGGAGCAGAGTGGGGAAATGGAGTAACGATTGGCTTTGATATCAAACAAAAGGAATGCGATGCGGTCTTCTCCAAAGAGATTCATTACAAGTAAAGTTACATACTTAGTGTATCAGTGTCCTCGCCCAATCCCCCAAATCATGAGAGTTGAAAGCAAGTCGTCTCAACCCGGACATAACAGCCCACTTTCTCTCGCTCTCTATTGCTAGAGAGACCCGAGATCATGGTGCTGGAAGGAAGCTGATATTTTGACATCAATGTTAACCAACCACCTTCTGCCCCTCCCTCCAATCCCTTGTCGCCAACCACCCCACTGCTTCCATCCAAAATACTATATACCCGTGACTAGTAAAGGGAATTAACATCGCACACCCAAAGGCCGCCCAGATTATATCAAGTAGGAAGTACTAAGCAAGAAAGGTAAAATATCAAGAGTTGAACGGGAGCTAGAAGTATCACAACGAACCACCCAATATCAAGTCAAAAAAAGGAACACACAGAAAAAAAGGGTTACCAGCAAGCAACCGCCACGCCGCCGTCCGTCAAACTAAAAATGCAGACCATAAACCTGGCAAAAAAAAAATATTCAAACAGAATCCGCCTTTATAAACTTTCGCGCCTTTTGCCAGTGAAAAGATGAAAGCCATATAAAGAGAGCAAAATCAGATACACCACCCCCGACTAAAGCACGCAAAAACCCTCAGCATAAATGAGAAAGCAACCACTCCGAACAAAAATAGAAACAACAAATCGCAGAAAGTAATAATAGCAGCCATATGTAGAGTGCATAATGCAGTGCTTGGTGCCGAACACTGCAGTGACAAGCGCTGATTGTCTTTCCCCGTTTTTTGTCTCTTTTCTAGTAATTGTGTTTGTTTATAAAGCTCGGTTTTCCCATCAATTGTCGTGAAAGTCCAGGAAAATTAACAAAGGAAAATCAGGAATTTCGTTGACGCGCATTCATCTTATCCATCCGCCCCCATTCAGAGTTCGATTTGGGATGTTCCACCATGATTGGAATTTAGAATTGGATTGGATAATCAATCTTCATCCTCTGGTGAATCAGCACCGCCTTCTTCGCTCTCGTCTTCCTCAACTTCCTCTTGTCCCTGACCCTGCTCAGGCTCTTGCACCTGCTCTTGTACCTGCTCTCGACCTGGTTCCTGCTCCGGCACTTCTTTCTGTTGTGGTTGCTGTGGCTCCGCCTCGGGCGCCGGTAGTGGTAAATCGCCTCCCTGTATCCTCTGTGTTTGTATCATTTCTAGCCTGGCTCTCTCGCGCCTTGCCTCCATGTCGGCCTTCGTCGGTCGGCCTCTCTTCTTCTTCATCGGCGGCAGTTCAGCCAGCTGCTGTTGTATTGATCCTTGTAGTATCGCCGATTGTCCATGGGGAGTTCCTGGCGTAGCCGCGAGTAGAGAGACACCTCCTCTGCTTTGATCGGGCGTGTACATCTGCGGCTGCCATGTTGCTGCAGTCGGTCCGCCCTGCGCAGCTTGTTCTCGAAGCGCTATGTCGGCCTTTGACGGCCGTCCTCGTTTGCGCCTGGCGCCGGGGGTCTGGGGACCGTATGCTTCGGGATGAGCGCGCTTACGCGAAGGAGCAGAGGCAGGTTGCGGCAGTGGAGCTGCTGATGACAGGACGGCGGCAGTTGCTATGGGTGAGGATTCCGGAGACGTGGTGAGCAGCGCAAAGACTTGTTGCGCTTGGAGACTCGTGCGGCCTGTGAGGAAGGACGTTCGTCAGCGGAAATCGCTAGGGCGGGCGGGACATTGCAAACCAGGAGGAATTCGAATATTTCTCCAGTTCGGCGCGACCACTTCGCAGTCCTTCAGGATTTCAACCAGGAGCTGGATCTATTTTTTCAATGGGATGCACGTCAGCAATCGGTGTACCTTGCAACACCACACACACCCCACACACCATGTCGGTCGACAGGGCAATGACTGCATGAACGACCAGGCACCAGTCCTGGCCTACAGTGCGCCAAACTTTCGATCACTCTGACCACGCACGTACCTTTTCCGCGTCTGTCCACGGTGCGCCGCCTGCCATTGCGCCTGAATTTGGCAGGGCTGAATACGCTTCCTGGTTGACGCTCGTCCAGTTACTCAACGCGCCGTTTGAGTTGCCGTTGACCTGGTGTGACTGAGGTATCGGCGCAGGTGCTAGAGGTGACAGCTGTGTTCCGGAGGCAGATTGAGGCGGTGGTGGTCGTGGGTGACGCGTGAATGGGTGGGAGGAGGGCGGAGGAGGAGGAACCACAGCAGTGCGCAATTGCGACAGCATATATTATGTAGTCCCAGGCTGGGTGCGAAGGACGAATAGAGTGAGGTCAGACTGGGGGGGTGGGAAGGAGGGGGGGGTGATGGAGGGCTGGCCAGGTTGGTGAGAAATTGGGGGAGAAGGCGGGACGAGCGTCAATTGAATTGAATTGACTTGTTTGAGCTGAGAAATGTGGAGGAGGAAACCCCAGAGAAATCAGCGCAATTGAATTGGGACTGGCTGGCTGACGCAAAAAGAAAAGGGAAAAGAAAAAGGGAAGGGAGGGCCGGAATATTGCTCGAATCGAGCAGAGCAATACTGGACAGGGCTTGTAATAGAAGGTAAAAAAAAAATGGTGGGGTTTAGGTTGGAGTATGTGAATACACTTACCACTTTTTTATTTTTTTATTAGTATGGGACGACGGCGAGTGCAATAGAGCAGCCAGACAGAATCAGAAAAGCGAAGTGGTTTTGTTGCAGCAGAAAGAGCAGTGGTCAGACAAATAGACAAGACAGAGAGTAAAAATCTTTTCTTTCTATGTCGTCGTCGATTCGGCTGTAATTGAGCAGTAGCAGGCAGCGCGTAAATGCAGTCTGTCTGCAGTCAATCGCCGGTACGGTACCAAGGAGGTGGGAGGGCTAGCACGTAGATGGATGGTGGTAGGTTAAAAGAGAGAGAAGAAAGTATGAAGAAATCCAAAGTAATTTTTCCAGAGAAACACAGAGAAATAAAGGCATAGGGCAAGCCTTTAGCTGCATGAAAAGAAAGCAAAAAGGAAAATCACACTCGGATTGATGGGATGCTAGCACCTAATAAAAGCTACTAGCTTTCTACATGCTAGTACAGTCTCCATCACGGTCGAACAATTACAATTGTACAAATCCAACCCCCTACTCAACTTCCTGCCTACTCTCACCGCCTTAAACCCCCCGGAAAACAGCCATGGCCATGTCAAAATCAATTCGGCCCTACTGCAAGGCGCAGACACAGCAGCAATGGCGAGCAGATGCACCTAAAAAATCAAGAGGGAGCGCAAAAGTGACTGAGAGGGGGGAAAATAAAAATTGGGATGCTCAAACAACGAGACAACCCAAAACCAGAATCCCTGTCAGCGCCAGTTGTTCAAAGTCACCACACCACACACCACACCTCTTCCATCAAAACCCCCAACCCCCATCCTCAAACCCGGCAGACGCCTGAAAGACAACGAAGAAAAAGCGCCCGAAAGACCAATTTGGAGTTACATACCAAGTACAGCAGATTCTGCGTTGTGTATCTCGCTTAGACCGTGGTGTTGTTCTTCGGCTCCCGTCATCGCATCCCATCGTTCCATCGTGGGCTTCTCCCTCTTCCTCCCTTCTTGTTCGTTGGTGCTGTCTATAAAACGTCAAGTAGATAGCTGGGGACATGGGACATGGGGATACCACCGTTTCCAATTTCGATCACAGCTTTTCGTGGTGCCTGGATGGGTATATACGGGAATTCTTTCCTTTTTCCAATAATACCTACTCCAGTACAACCCGACTCTTATGGATACGGGCTTGTGTGCCCCTCCCGACCTTCAACTCCGAGCAACATTGGAGATGATGGACGATGCTGTTGATCGATGCTGTTGCACCGCGTCTGTAGTGCTAGGTTACTACTGCTGCATGACACGCGGTAGAGTGGATCTGCAATGGCGGACCGTGACTTCGCGAGAGTCCATCTCAATCACTCACTCGTGACCTCGCGTCAATTTCCGTCATGCAAGCGCGTAGCAAGTCTTTCGTACGAAAACCGGAACAATTTCTCTAAACGATAAATAATGGGATGAGACTTCTTAATCAAAAAGCAACTATATTCGAAATTACCGCTTAGCAGAGAAACTGCTGGTACAACTCTAGCTCTTCCAAGTGCACCACCTCCTCTCCAACCAATCCACTACACAGGATAAGGAAATTGAGAGCGAAGGAATCTAGCATGAACAAAAAGTTGGAGAGAGGAACAGGCAAAAAAAAAGGAGATCCAAATTTCAATTTCTCTGGGCAGTTGGAGCTTCCTAGCCTTTCTGGAAATCAAATTTCCAAATAATTCCCGACAGTTTGGTACCCTACTTCCGTTCACTGTATGCAGCAATATATCAGATCCGTGGCCTAATAAACTCTTCCCAGCATCGAACGAACCCCCACTTGCTACACTGACGGGCAAGTCAAACGCGTACAATCCTCCATACTGCCATTTGCAAAGTCAGCGGGATAGTGCATTGCTCAGTACTTCAGAACTCCCCGGATTCCGAATCTAATTCCGATCACTCTTTACAGATTCGTACCTTGCATGAGATTTCCAACATTTCGATGAATTTTTCCGGTTAAAGGAGGGTGTAACAATTATTTGTGGAGCAAGGTACGAATATCACCAATCTCTCTGCTCAATATTCTTAGTGCTTGCAGCGGGGCTTTGATCGAGGAAAGACAGTGCCTCCACAATTTCATTCTCCCAACTCCCACAACTGCCGTTTTGGTGCAACATATAAATCAATGAAATGAAAATCCACCAACCATGCCCTACAATGGGCTGTTACATTCATACATTGACGGAGAGTGTAGCAACCTTGACATTTTGGACTGTTAAAATAACCGTAATTACAATTATGTGTCTTTTCTTTTGGCTTGGGCGCTTCGCAACATCGCCTGCGCCTCGATCATGAAGAGAGGTACTTCAAGTATCATACCAACTCCAGCTATCACATTTACGAGGGTAATCAGGGTTGGTCAGCGTTTCACCTGAATCACCTCCCTGCGTGGCATAGCCATGCTTAAGGTACCACATGGCTCTCGTCTCCAAAGCTGCCAAAGTTTGGATATAAGGGAATCAAAATTTCCAAGGCGCCGGCGTTCACTCGCGCTCGACGAGCGAACCTAGGTAGCCGGCGGATAAGTATCTCAAGACCCGATATCCACCAAAGCTTTAATCAATCATCCAGGTCGGAGTGTGTAATCGGAGATTGCTTTTATTTACGAAATATTTAACTGCAAATTGGGTTTTCTCTTTGTGAAGGATTCATCAGACAAGACAGTACCGTGCGTACCTTGACACATCATAGTCGAGTTCCAATTCTTCAGAGGCTCCATGCAGGTGTCTCGCAGTTCATACCGAATACAAGGAAAGAAAAGGTCAAAAAGTCAGAATTCATAGGCTGCAATGCGAGCTGCGAAGATGCATCATTGCCCATGCAGCGGCAGCAAGTATGTGCTGTTCTTTTTCCCATGTCTCTCGCCTGTCCTTTTTCACTCATATGATCAGAATCTTCTGCGGGCATCATATTCCACCAACCAATTAAGAGCCACGTACGCTCTTCAAGGCCGTTTTGAAGTGTAGAGAGACATGCTCTCGCAGCAATCCTCGCAAATGTAATGCGTGTTACCGGCCTCGTCGGTTGTCGTTCAATAATGCGAGGTGAGGTGGATGTGACTTGCCGCTATGTACCCCGGCGAGCCCCGATATCGATATGGTGGGTGTGGAGAGGATGAGGGGGATGTGGCGTGGAGAAGGTACATACTAGGAAACCGGAAGGTCCGAATGTTATACAGAACAGAGCTTTTTATGCACCCACTCACCACTGAGGGAACTGGATTCCTACTCTGTCACTATGAAGGGTTTCATGGCGCTGATGTGAATCCAGTGCCTCATATTGTTGGTCAGAAATTGATACCACTATCCTCTTTCTTTTCCTTTTTCGATTTTTACTACTGAGGGGTAGATATCTGGCTCGGCACCCTGGTGAAATAGACTTACCATCACCTTCTGGGACTTTTGGTGCATGGTGATGATGTTGGCGGTGAGCAGGTCCGTTCTAGGTCAAACAATCCTGGTCGAATACAAACCACAGCTCAACTCATCGCCGTGAAGCAGTCTTACATGGCTGGGATTTGCATCTTCTTTCTCGAAGACAACTACTTAAATACGGAATTATTTACTAAATCCCGACATGATTGGCTCCCGGCCTGTCTTCATTTATTGAATTTTTCAAGGGCAGAGCACGCAACTGCTCCATTCGGCATGCCCACAGACCTAAGGAAGCATGTTCCTGTCCCCCGAGGCTTTTTGACATCTATCAATGGATGCCAGTCTGCCAGCGGATCGTATGCCCGGCATTATTGCTCTATCCTGAAATTACGATGAAAAAAGATAACTGGACAGAAAATCGCCACGCGAAACCGCCACCAAAGCGGCGCAGGACATCAACGAGGTGTATGATAGATAGATAAGATGGAATTACAGGGAATTTCATATATTGATTACCACTTGTTACACGTTTGGGAACGTCCGAGGAAGTGATATCAAAAAGCCAATCATCGAAATCTTTTGTGCTTATCGAAAGATGTCTGCGATTCGAATCTCAAAATTTCTGCACATAACCATCTGAGTTTGGGGTTAATCGATTGTGAAGCTGAAGTTTCAGTAACCGTTTATCCAGTATGAGAAGGAGCGACCGACCAGCCGCAGCGTTGAGTCACATCTATCCACGAAGTGAATATCTCTGTGCTCTATAGTGCTCTAGTGTAATCTCACTGTGAATGTCTGCGAAGTTTGGGTGAAGCTGATAATGACACACTCAGTGCACTAAACTTACGACCAATTATCCCGCCGAGCAGAGCATCGAGAGAAAGCTCGAGTGATAGGTCTCACATACCAGGGGAGTTGCAGCTGCCTATGCCTACGGTATAATCTAACGGTATATACATATCCGGTTTTTTTGCAGCTCCATGCAAGCCATCTTCAGCAGCTTCTATTCGCCGGAGAATTCGACCCTGCATAGTTGATGGCCAGCACGGCGCCGGTTGAGAACCAGATGCGCAGAAGCTGGGGATCTGGTTTCCAGCAACATTACAAGACGACCAAACACCGCCAGATATCATGGTATAGAACCAAAGTCGAAGACTAATTGATTCTACGTTTAGAGGCCATGCCTGGTCTATCTACGGCTGATCGGAACCTTTGAACGTTCGAATTCTATATATCCGATCCCCGCACGTCAGTCGCCAGATCTCATCGTCAACCTACCCCTGACCATATCGCTATATGACTTCTTCACTCTACAAGGACTAAAAGAAACAGACTGGTTAAAACCTCATCCCAGTTACATCCGCAAGCAGACAGCCGCATTCTAATCAAGTCGTCGGTAAAATTACGCTCTCTACGAACCGTCTACGAGCATTGGTGTTCCTAGATCTTCAGGCCGACCCTGTGGATAAGGAGATTGCGCCCTGTCCGGGACTCGCCAGCACGTCCCCTACGTTCGTACGGGATCAATCCTGGTCCTGGGAAGTGAGCCGGACCGGACGGAATGGTGCTTTCCTTGTGTCGTTCGGACTAATTACATGAGTTATGGAGGCCAAAATAACCTCCCGACGCAACGATTATCTCGCGCGGATCCGCGGAAATACTCGAAATTCATCTGTATATTGCTGCGCCGCTGTTCTCACTCGGCTGATTGTCAACGTTCTGGAGCGACTGTTCAGGCACCCAGACGAGCACAGCAGTTAAACTGACCAGTGGGAAATTCGCAATTACAATACAAAATAGGCAATTTACCCTTTTAAAGTTTAGATATTTGGTCCACTACAAACCCTCGGGATTAGAACCTTCTCTTTCACAACCTGGACTCTTGGGAACTTTCGAAATGGCGACGGGAATAAAGCCGATCGAAACAGCCACGGTGGAAATCGGCGTCGTGATTGTATGGCAGCTGTAGCCCGCCAGGACATTCCAGAATGGAACCCTAGGGACTCCTAGTGGTATGGAGATATGGAGATTCTTGCTGAAAGGAGGAGGCGACTTCGGTGTTGCTATGCAATTATGGACCTGAGGTGCTAGAGCGGGCCGCGGGTATCACGGTTATGGGCTTCCACTGGGATTCGTCGAAGGGACTACAACGACCGCGAGCAATTGCAAGTATCGGTCTTATATGTTAAACGTATTATTTGGAGGGTCGCAAGAGCTATGGCATCAATACACTGCTGGGAATTTAGGATAATTCTGGGAGAGACTAGAATTGAGCTCTCCTTCGGGAGATTTCCCTTGCTGCGAAGACAAACTGCGAGTGACGATCTGTGGCGCACAAAATATGGTTTCTTTTACAGCAAACGCTACCGGCCTTTTTGAATCGCCACCGGTTGCACGTTAGCAATTACAACCCAACAATTCATCCATCTACGTATCGTTCACAGTTCTGAGTGAAACTTCAAGCTTTCTACCCTCTCTTGAAAGCATACTCGCTGGGAATGGGAGGTTACCTTGAGCTTTGTGTAGTCAGAAGGAAGGTATGCGCCTGGCTGATCAGCTGATGTGCGATTCGAAGACAACCCATACCCCCAGCTTGGACTAGACCTGCAAGACGCTGAATAGGTATCAAAGGCATGATGTATGCGTCGTCAACCTTGCCGCCTTCGAAGAAAAATGCATACAGTGGAGGAGAAAATTGCACCTGACGCACACTCCCGTCGCAAGCCGCTGCGAATGAGCTCGAGCTCGAGATCTAATATCCATAAGACGACATCGTGATTTGTCCATGAGTAGTGACGTCAACAGCTAACTTGGTTCCATTTAGCAGCCAGTCCGTCTGCATGGCTCTATAACGTTCTATTCGGGTTCAGTAAAGTGGTGGATCCAGTCGACGTCCATCCATCGACGGCTCGGGCAATCTATTGATGGACTGATGTCCACCACGGGCCTGCCCAACTGCAAATCCACCAGTAGCCCAATCCGCCTCATTCATTATCTAGTAGCAGTCAGTGTGATGGTTTATCTATGTTGCACACAAACACACACGCACACATCTACATTCATGGTATATAATGCACCACTCTGTAGTTGAATCTCCATCATCCTTAGTTTCTAACTTATTTCTTCCGATCCAAATCCACTTGTCAGGAGCCAAGTACTCTCAAGAACTCCCAATAACTCCCATACCCGGTTGACATCACATTTTGCAAGTGTACAGTGTTGCATCATGTCCGCTACCGCATTTATAATTTAGTGACGCATGCGGGCAGAGCGGTTGAGTTTGAAACGTTTTCTACGAAATCTCACCCCATGCCAGTGCCATCAGTCTAATCGTGAATCCACAGTTGGGCGGGCCTATAGCGGATGTCAGTCCATCCGGGTAATCCGTGGGTGGCCCAATCCACCACTGGTCCCGAACAGTTCCCACGTCTGTACCTGCTGAAATTGTGGCCGGTTTATCGCCGAATTTCCTTCATACGCATCATTTACTTGTACTGAGGGTCTTTAACGACATGTCAGAGTGTGGTATGCATTTGGTTCTTGAAGCCTGGTAAGGCTCTCATTCTCACCCTCCGTTTCTTCTAGCCGCTCCATTCATCCATTGAACTAGAAGTCACTTATGATTTGATGCCTAATTGTCGGTTGCTTGACGTGTTCAACGGCGTAGTGCCAGGTTTGGTTGGGTCTGGAGTTTGTCTTCGAAGCATGTACATACGCTAATTCTCCAGCGAATGCATCTTTCGGCGGTATAGTTGATTAAGACGGTTAATAGCGTCCCAAGAGTAGAATTCGAACTAGTTCCTCGATTAGTTCGCAGAGACCAAAGAGCGGGGGCCTACGGCGTAATAACGACTTGTTCTACCCAGTCTTATCCACTCATATGCTGCCATTATCTGTGAGGGCAGGGATGAAGTGTACAGGTGTGGTGGTCGACGGCGTTAGCAGCGCTTGATACAACCATCTGGTGTATGTGCCTCCGACACATATGGGCCTCCTAGCTCCCGACGTCTCGTCGTTCCAATGCTCCGGGGAAGAGTGCCCGCTTTGATGAAGTCACAAGGCATACGAAGTTGTCTCTATGATCGATGGATGTGGCTTCGGACGCTTATTGGCACTTCTCAATACGAATGTGCATGTATGCATTTGTACTGTACATCCAGGTGATAAAAATCTTCGATCAGACCAGCAGCATTCGTATTCAAACCGTCCAATCAACTCCTCCATGAAATAGCACTCGAGGAGTCTTTCGGGAACAAGCTGCAAGTATGGGTCGAGTAGTAGTTAGTGTAACCACCTGCCTTAATAGCGCGCAAGGAATCCTTCTGGAATCTCTCGCCAACTGGTCAGGCTGCAGCTGACCGGAGAAGGGATTTTCCTGTGTTATGACATGCAGCATCTCCGGTCCAATGACGTCCGCGCTAGGCCGAGTCGTCCTCACACTTCCTCATGTTCATGACCAAAACTTGTCTAAATTCACCATTCATCACGATCATGCACCACTGGTCCATGCAACCACACAATCACTTATCTTGATATTCATCCACCGTAGCTTTGATCTATCTTCAGCTCCACTCCACCTCCAATCAGCTGATTGACTAAGAATAGACAGAATCAACAAAAGCCCTTGGTGTTCGTGGTGTTGGAGAATGGATGAAAATGCCAGGGTTAGGTGTTTTTGCTGATTTTGAACCATAACGTGATACGATCCAAGATAATGGGTATGGCCTCTGATATTGCCGCACTCACTGCAGATGTAATGGTGATAGTCCACGCTTATTACACAACGGAGAGCGTTAACGTCGCTCGTTATGCCGAATATGCCTGACCTTCGAACTCCACGAGAATTTAAGCAATCCTATATCCAGACTGGCATTCAAGAGGATGTAACTGGATGTCCCAGGACTTGAGAAACAGATCCAGAAACGTTTTGTTCTCGGTCTCGTCTAATCTCGGGATAATCTCAAGACGAAAACCCAAACCTCCAGTCCTTTCTCCATCATTATACCCATCGGATCGAAGCTTATAATTAAGCTTAGACCTTTGCCCCGCAGGAGGGCGATAAGTACCTAGGTAGATTCCTTTGTCGAATGGCAAACTTCGGGTCATTAATAATAGAATTCGGAATATGAATCGGTGCCTAGTCATGACTCAAACGAAAATTCATATGGCAAGGTAGGTAATGGTTCACCTACATGAGATGGCATAAGCACGACCAGGAAGCAGCTGCACGAAGCATTCGGGTTACAACCGATGTGTCTGGGACTCCCTTTGGTTTTATTCAACGTTCGTACTTTTACGGCTACATGGTCTGTGTTCATTGCATTTTTTGGATATTGATTGTGGCGTTTGTGGGAGAATCTTGCTTGTCCATGCTCCCTCTCCGAAGCACTCCGGTAATCCGTCCACTGTATCCGTGACTTTGATCTTTGTGAGACCGCACACATCGCGGATAGTTTTGCTGAAAGTTGTTGCCAGAGACACCAAACCCATTCGTAATGGATATGTCCCAGCGAAGGACGTCCGGACACAGGAGACGAAGACGGTCCGAATTGCATCCCCATATGACGATACCACAGAAGCTTCGAAGTATCCCCAAGTAATTAATGGGTAAACTACAGGCTTGGCCCCTTCGTTTGAGATCGCATCGTATTCGTCAACAATTTGTATGCTGGGGTATCTTGGCGATGATTAGGGTTCTGCTCATGGAGTTCTTGGATCACTTACACTCTGACCACACATAGCGGATGCTCTTTAACTCCCTTCTTGTAGATTTCTCCAGCAGATGAGGTAGTGCAAATGTTATTTTTCCGTATCTCAGTATATACTGACCATTGCAGGCGCCAAGTATACACGAAACCGACTATAAGTTCGGGTCGCGACGACCAAAGAAGATGACATATTCGTAGATCTATAGATCTGGTAGGGGTAGCAGGGTCCAAACAAATCTGCAATAAGACGGGGGATCCTATTGGCCACAGACGTAAGATCTTATAGGTCCGATTCATGTTGAAGGGAGTTTTCCTCCCAATGTCAAGCGCCATCGGAAAAGAACCATCAGCAATCACTTACCGAAGTTATCTATGGCTGCCGCTGTGTTTATCTGCAGTTGGAGTTGGGAGGTTGAAGGTGAAGGCGGCAACACTTAACTAAAAGAGCGCTTGAGGCCGAAAGACCAACCAACCACTCTGACAAGATCGGGAGTTCGTAAAGCGTTACCCGTTGATTAAGGAGTGCGTCGAACGCCTTGACAAGAAAGTGATCGTGAGTGCGAATCCCATTCTGCGTTGTTGTTGACAGTAAACCATTGACTATTTATTGAGGCGCTCACTATTCCCGCGCACATTGGGCTTCGACTTCATACTCAAGCTTTCAACGCCGGCCCGATTCCCGACATCTACAACTCCACCCCAACGTTGGGGCCGCATTCTTTCCACCTTTCACGCCACGACCACCACGACGACGTCCACTCGATACGCCCGGCGACACAGACAAACTGATCCATTGCTTCAAGCAATCTCGTTTTCATCGGGATATACCTCCCGCGGCCCGTGTACCCCTGTTGGGGTTGTCATCGAATTCTGTTCTTCGCCTCCTCAATCACCATCGCTCACATTAAACCTCACCACTTCACCACCTTACCTCCACCTACCATATCTGCTCGTAGGCGCTACCCTGCAAGACGAGCGACCGCGTTTACACGGTGGAGGGGCTTGAAATAGCTCACTGTCAAGGGACACAGTGGAGGATATAACACGTTCAAGGTGTGTTCTCGAGAACCTCGGCTTCACGCGGTCGTTGTTCGCTCCTACCCCTTTGAACCGTTATCCTCTCCACCTTTGAGGCGCTTTCATCTATGGTCTACTGTGCTGATAGCCTGTAAGGCCGTGCGTGTTCCATGATGCCGCTCGGCACGAGTAACAAAGAGACCAGGCGAGGGTCTAACGACTCGTCAAGTTCCAAATCGACAAAAGAATCATTTCGGGATTCACTGGGCGATATAGGAAGTCGCGCGCTGGACAAACTCTCGTCGCCTTTCGAGTCAATGAGTACGAAGAGCTCGGATACAAGTACTTTTACTTTAACGCAGGGGGCTTCGCCCAAAGAGTTTGTGAGTGCAATGAACAATGGGGGCCCCGCAGGACCGACGAAATCCTTCGCCAAGAGCGCGTCGCCAATAGGAATGGGTGGTGAGAACACGAACGGACGAAGCAACTCAACACCATCAAAATACAAAGCAGCAAAGGAAAGCGCTAATATTAGCACAAACTCGAAAGTAGACCCAGTTGTTAAGATCGAAAACAGTGTTTTACCGGGAAGTCCTTCGACTAAGCACGTCGGCGGCTCAAAAACGCCGACCGTTACTCCAAACCAGATGTCGGTTTCAGTGTCACCAGCCGAACCTGCAGAGGATTCAATAATGAGCGACTCAAAACAAATTTCCCCCGATAACAGCATGTCGCCACTCTCTTTGGGCAAAGAGTTAATAAAACAATCAAGAGGGTCAAATACTCCAATCGCCAAACACGAGCCCCAATTATACGGAGATTTACCTGATGTGACCCAAGAAGCAACATCTACGTTCGAGGTGATTAACGAGTGCATATATTCAAGTAAATGGATTGGAGATACTGGCCAAGACTCGGATACGATGAGTTGTGAATGCAAAGATCATTTTGGTGGGTTCAGATTTCAACGAATAAACTGACTTGAAAGATTACTGACTCCAGTTATTTCTACAGTCGGTGGTGAAAACCAAGCTTGCGACGAGAATTCGGACTGTATCAACCGGTTGACACTCATGGAATGCATAAACGAGGACTGTGGCTGCGCGAGTGAATGCAGAAACCAGCGATTTCAAAAGTGCGATTATGCAAATGTTTCGGTTTTCAAGACCGAGAAAAAAGGTTACGGACTCAGAGCGGATACCGATATCAATCAGGGCAGGTTTATCTATGAATATGTCGGCGAAGTCATTGACGAGCCTCGGTTTCATACAAGGAATGCCAAATATCCGACGATGGGTGTCAAGCACTTCTACTTTATGTCATTGGAAAAGGATCAGTTCATCGACGCAACTATGAAAGGCAGCATAGCGAGATTTGTCAATCATTCTTGCAATCCGAATTGCGAAACCGAAAAGTGGGTTGTTGGAAACAAGTTCAGGATGGGAATCTTTGCGAAGCGAGATATCAAAGCTGGGGAAGAGCTAGCGTTCGACTACAATGTTGACCGGTATGGAGCTGAGAAGCAACCATGTTATTGCGGCGAGCCTAATTGTCTCGGATACATCGGCGGAAAGACACAAACAAACAGTGCACCAAAATTATCCGAGAATTTGATTGAGGCTCTTGGTATTGATGATGAAGATATGCCCGCCAAAAAGTCCCGCCGCCCCAGGAAGATCGATGAAGATGATGAAGAGTACCTCGCGAAGGCCGGGCGCAAACCGTTGGATGTTGATAGTGTTGCTTCTGTGATGTCTCAACTTACGAGCACCAAGGAAAAATGGATTGTATCCAAACTGATTTCCCGAATTCAGAAATGCAATGACGAAGCCGTCTTGACTAGGGTATTGAGGTTTCGCGGATACATGGTTATAGGGAAGTTCTTAACTATCTACATGGACGACGACAACATCATATCAATGATTCTGGATACTTTCATCAATTTTCCCAAAATCACAAAAAATAAAATCACTGCAGCGGGAGTTGAACCGACAATTGAAACATTGGCATCATCTTCCAACGAAGAAATAAGCTCTAAGGCGAAAGAGCTTCTTGAGGCATGGAAAACCCTGGAAACTACATACCGGATACCACGTCGTATGGCAGGTGACCAGGCGGAGCAAATTAACGCCATCTTTCTCGATCGTGGGCGTGATTCGAGGTCTACCAGCCGCACCGAGTCACCTAAGCGATCACCTAAAAGTTCGACGGAACCTATTCCTCCATGGCTTGCCAACAAAAATAAGCCAAACTTTAATAATAAACCGAGTCCAAACTTTACCAAGCAGCCGCCTAGGGGACCCCGTGCTGATCGTGAGCGGTTCGGAAACCAGTACACAGGCAGGCCGAACCACAAGTTTGCAACCCGTCCCCAGTTCGACAATCCGAATATGATTCAAGCGCCCACTGGCCCTAAAATGAACCGGAGTCAATCAGGGGATCTACCATGGGGCTGGCACAAATGCTATCAGTTCAACGAATGTTATTACTACGCCAACGATGGTCGAGTGAGCTGGGATGTGCCTACGCAACCTTGCAATGGTCATGGACCCCCGAAAATCATCCCTCCTCCGCCGCCAAAGCCGGGTCAACTCAGAGAAATTCAATTACTAATTCAAGAGGCCGCTGCTGCTGCTGAGGCGGAAAGAAAGAAAAAGGAGGATGAGCTGAAAGAGAAAGAGAGACAAGAGCGCCGAGCAAAACGCAAGGAGAAGGACGCAGGTAAGATATATGATGCCGAGAAAACACGGAAGTACCTGAGCATAGCGGTATGTTACATCTCCCTCAACCTGAGTGACAGGTGATTGGATCTAATAGGATTCCAACAGTTTGGGAAACACGTGCCGAATATGGTCAACAAGTTCAACCGCGATCTGGGCAGTACACCGAAATCCGCCAAGGAAAATGTTAAGAAGTACTCCAAAGAGATTGTGGAATTGTTGGTTGATAAGGAGATCCGATACCATAAGCAGGTGGTGGACCCACTTAACGTTTGTGACGATGCAAAAGTGGCCAAGGTCAAATTGTTTGTGAGTGAATATGTTCAAAAGCTTATCGCGCGACGGAAAGCGGCTCGCCAGGCGGAAGGAAAATCTTCATCTCCCGGAGGAAAGAGAAAGCACAGCAGTGAAGCGCAAGAAGATGCGTTGACGAAACGGCTCAAGTCGCCAACACCACCACCATCGTTGAGTTCTGGGGATGCAATTTTAACTGCAGTTGTTCCAGCTTCGTCCTCGCCAACGAAAAAGAGGAGCCATGAGGAGGAGGGGGTTGAGAGCGGTAGAGAGTCTCCCAAGAGGCACAGGTCTTGCGAAAGTTTGCCCAATGGAATTTCTGAATGATTTAGCGACAGGCGCGGACATCTTGTTTATATTTGCTAAAAAACCCCGCGGAAATGAGAGCCAAAAATAATTACCCCGGAGTTTGTGGAGTTGTGGCGAAGCTAGGGAGGAGAGTGTTTTTTTTTTTTGTTTTTGGGAAATAAAATGTTTTTTTCTTATTTTTCTTGTAATTTTTTTTGGTCACCTTTTCCCCCCTCTCATCCTACCACCACCATCTGTGTATACCGTTTACTCCCTGCGTACCGTACATGGTTTTCCCTCCTAATCCTTGTACATATACCATTTCTGCTTCCTTGTTCGAATTCCTTATATATCACGGCGGCGACGGTGGCGGCGGTGCTTTCTGGGTTGGCTTTTACTCTTTTTGGATTCCTTTCCACGAGGACGGGTTGAGGTACACCCGCGTGTATCATACGCAGAAGTGTGTTTCTTTGGGCTTTCATTATAGGTTTGCATTCTTATGGGAGTTGTTTACGTTTGATTTTTTCTCTGTTTTGGAATGTATTTCTAACTGATCGACTCTGGGTTTAGACGGTTGAGAGAGGGATGTGAATATCGATGGATGGATGGATGGGATGGATGAACTGCAATGAAAAATACGGGCTTCAATGGCTGGACGGCGGGATGGCGTCTGATATGAGCACGGATCCGGGGTGTAGAGTTCCTCATATATGCATATCTACATACATTGGCACTCGATCAAACGGGATTGAATTTTGGATCCAGAGGTTTAGGGTTCAACAAAAATCACATCTTCGCACTCGTAACTAGAGCTATATAAACTTTCAGGCAAACAATAAAGGAGCATCACGTCTGTGATAAATGCTTATTGCCAACAACTTTAGAAGAAACCATCTGGAAGCAGTTCTATACTTTTTTGTTATGCTCTCTGGGATGATGGTGGGCTATGTTCATCACCAAAGCGTGCCGTGCCCAGATCCCCGCCGGCGATTAGCTTCTAGGGCCGAGAGAATTGTGAGCAAGCCTTCCATGCCCAGTCAAAGGAACTCAGGCAATTCCGGACCGACGACGTGCTCTCGTTCTTTTTGGGCCGACGGGGGTTCAGGAAGGGCGTTACTTTCTGTGACACAGAATGTGTGGTGTTATTGAAACTGTTGATATACATACGTGCATCCCGTGTTATTTGCCTATACATATTAGCGCCGATAGCTCAATGGTTCGGTGGCATCAGTGGCCGAGAGAACGTGGTCCCAATTCTTTCTCCTTCAGCCCTCCAATCCCGAGTTAACAATGTCCTCTCCAGCCAATTGGAGGGGTGACTTCTCCGATTTCTTACAGCAGCTCCTATGTCGCCAAGGGTAACTCCTGGATGGTATCGATTGGCTGTGGGGGCGTGGCTGAAGGCAGTATCTTCCCAGGGTACGGGGTGAGCCACACGATGACGCAAGAATGGCAATGGCAATTTCCATCAGAAGTTGAACCCAAAAACCGCCCTAGATTGAATCCATCGACAGCAAGTGGGCCGAATTTGAAATAATGTTATGACTAGTGATGGTGGTGAGGCCGTGGATGTAGAGGCGTTGGAAGGGTGTTTGGTCTTCACCAACGTCCCCAACATAAACGCCACAACCTTGCAAACCTGCACCACATACTACCGTGCCTTGCAGCGCACAGACGCATATATCCATCCCTAACCCTCTGGAACACATCATACGGTCCATGGGGGTATTTATATTACTTTGCTCCACTGAGCGGTCCCCCTGGTGTTCTCTACCTAACAATGCTTTGGCTTGCATATTTTTTGCAGAAATATACCTGGAAGTACTCTCGTGATCACACCCTCTCGGGTTGGTAAATCCCGAACACGACGATGGAAGGAGAGTTGACGCAAATTCGGAGAGAAAGATCATTCCACATACCACGATTGAAGCGGGCCTTGATCCCACTCCTACGCATTGAATACGGGACAGCATGCAACTACAGGAGACAGGTAGGATTGAGTTTATTCCGGTCAACGGCCTCTGTTTCGGATTCCTACAACGCACCCTGCTAGTTCAACGGACAATTCAACCGACAACTCGGGGAAACAAACGGACTAGCGATCGATTTAAGGTGTCATTTTACACAACAAACGACATGCATGCAGCTTCTCAAACTTTAGTCGGGCCTCCGAGTTCTCAGAATTGACAATGAAGACATCAGTTGCATATTCACTTCACATCACTCGAGAATGTCCAATCAGGCACTACGACGTAGCTCATAGGTGATGGATGCCCCCCGCTTCTACTCTAGCTGCCAGCGAAGATATACGAAACCACCCAACGCTACAAACCACCACAGACCTCAACTACCAGATTCAACCTGCACATTCTGCGCAATCCAGTAATAATATCCGCTATTCCTCCCCCTCATCCTCCTCTGCCACCTCCTCCATCCACCACTCCGAAAACTCCACCACCCTCCTTGTCCTCTCCTTCGCAATCTCCCTTCCCGCTTCAGTCTTCATCATCTTCTCCAACTTCACCAACTTCTCCCCAAAATGCTGAATACTCCCCTCCATCCCATTATCCGGCATCTTAACCCCACCAAACACGAAGCAGCGCCCAATCCCAACGGCTCCCAACGCATCAATCCTGTCTGCATCCTGCACCACCGCCAACTCTGGATACACGCGCAGCACACTTGTCACTCCCTCGGGATCTTTACTTTCATTCGAGAAGGAGACGTTTGAGACCACGATCTGCACTGACTCTGCGAGTTCTGTTGGCGCTGAGACGGAGACCAGGTAATCCTTGACTGGCGTTGGGGACGCGTTTTCTTCGGAATACTTTTTGTCTCCGACGTCGTGCAGGAGTGCCGCTAGTGTGACGATGTGGTTATTAAGTGGGACGGGAGACACAGCTGCCAGACGTAGGGAAAGCCGTAAAACGCGCTGGATGTGCGCATAATCGTGTGATGAGTCGAAGCGCGACATATACGAGCGGGCAAAATCATGGCATTGCGCGCGGAGGCTTGAGAAGCTGTTGTCGGATAGGGTATAGGGCTTTCGGGGTGGGGATGACATGGTGGTGGTGAAGCGCAATGACAAGTGCTGGTGGTGGTGGTGGTGGTGGTGGTGGTGGTGGTGGTGGTGGTGGTGGTGGTGGGGAAACGTAACAAAAACTGTGGAACCTTGGTCCCTCGAATGAAAGAACTCGTCTCTGGGAACCTGGGTTGGCCGGATAACTTTTAATTATCGTTTTTTTATGCAATGTTGTGTTATGCAGCAGAGACGTTTGATGCATCCAAACCAACCATGGACACAGAATATCACCCGCGACCGGGGGTCCTTCATCCCAGTGTTAAAAAATTAAATGATATTTTTTTTTTTCAACAAAAAAATACATTCACGACACAAACAGCAACGCGGCAAGAAAGAAAATCTAGATCTAACCTTAGACGCAGTAAGATCCAGCAAGTCAATATTCCGCAAATATACAATGATAAGTGAATAAATACCACGACTAGCCACGCCATCGATATCATCTACTGGTGGTTCGTCCATGGGGGAGGGGGCTTTTTGACACCTCACTGTGCACCACAAGTTTACCTCCCATTGGTAATGCGGCTAGCTATCGATACGCGTTAACCAAAAGACGTGGTCAAATCACACTACACCTCTATGACGATTCTCCCATCATCATCGTCATCGCGACGGATAAATGTTGATCTAATGTTTCTGAGGATCTTAGATTACTTCCAGAGAAAAATATCCCGATTGGAGAATATATTACTGATATATATCTTCTTTCTTTCTTCTTTTCTAATTTGACCACCTGGCTAGCTCTGTGTAGTTTGGTTGATATATACCCCAAGATCAAAATCCAGAAAACCTATCGAGTTGCACGTTTTTAAATTCCGGGGTTTTTTTTTTCGTATTTTTTCTTTGCCTGGATCTAGGATCCATTGAAAGTTATATGTAAGGGGCCCGGAGGAGAATCCGGAGTGCATACATATGTCGATAATTAACCCGCGTTTTCCAGACACGATTTCGATTAGATTTCCGGCGTGTACGTGCGGGCGTGTCAAATAAGGCTATACTACATATACATGCACGGCCTTGTTGGCATACACATGCACCGATCTTTCCATACCATACATACCACGATTGGACAACTCATCAAGGGGTAACGCGGGTTTATGTACGTCATGGAACACATTTTGCGGGGCTATATCGGAGGCTCGCTCTACGCGTTTAACAATGAGCTTCTATGGTTGGATGAAGGGAAGGCTTATCTTGAGATTGTGTTTTCTGCATTCCAGACTCCAGAGACATAGGAAGGCACGTTTTGTTTTTGAAGGTGAGTGGAGTGGGAAACGTGCCCTTTATGTACATGTACATACAACTTTTTTGAAGCCACAGTTTCGGTTTAATGGAGGGACATGGTGGATCGAAGGGGTGGGATTGGAAGGATGGTGATTTGAAACGTGAAGAAAGGGATCGAGATTGATGAAAGTGCCTTGCGAGTGAGATTGTGTGCAATCGTATTGTGCTTGTGGATCTATGATACTTTGCAGTAGAACCATCCATTCATCCATTCATCCATCCATCAATCTCCAAGTGTGCATAACGGAAAACATGTATAGCAAGAGTGCCCTCCAATTATACCTATCCATTCACACATACTCCTGACCAGTCTTGAATGTCCGGTTACATCTTTCTTAACTCCAGCCTTACTAGCTTTCTTTCGGGTTTGACGTTTAACTTAACTCCAAATTATCATGTCAAATTAAACACTCAAACCCATCGCTGTCGTTGGAAATAGGTTTTTCTCGCGCAAGCCGAGCTCCTTCCAGAACAGTTCCGTCTGGGCCACCCTCGTCCCCCTCGGCGACTTTACCGAAATATCGGGAGCGCTGCCCCACGGCCGAAGAGAGAGAGAGTCCAGTCTTTTCTGTATTATACAAGCAAAAAAGTTAACACCTTTATGATAAACTGAACTGTAAAAGTATGACGACATACATAGGGGGTTAACCGTAGTGGTGGAATGAGATCTCGATATAACAAATAGTCTTTTTTTTTTTGGCGATATACTCGGTTATGATTGAAACCCGAGCTCGTGTGCAGCTGAAGTGAGTGAGTGAGTGAGTGAGTGAGTGAGTGAGTGATTAACTCCGTAACCGCAAAGCAAAAACAAACAAACCAAACCAAAACAAATACCATAGCTATGCCAACAACACAACGGAGGAGGAAACAACACATACATACCTTTCTTTCCTTTTCCCTTCCTTCTCGAGCTCGTGTGATATTGATCTATCGAATACCGACGGAGAATGTTATCCGTGGAATGAACAAAAAGCATCATCAAGACGTTTCAATATATTAATATCCATAGGAATGGTAGTGGAAGGAGGTTTATGCATAACAACCACTCCCTTTCCCCGCATTTCGCATTTTCCCCATACCGGATCGACAGACGCCAACGTATGAATGTCCATGCAACTCCGGGTACCGGTACCGTACAATCAAAGTCTCTCTCATCGTGGAGGTTGGGGAAATAATGTTTAAACGTGCGGAGACAGCGGTTGCAGAACTTACCCATCCATCCATCCATCTATCCATTCACATCAAAAGTGGCTGGGTCTCTCTCTCTCTGTGTGTGTGTGTTATGATAACGCAAAACCCCACTACAATCCACAATCCACACCCCGCCATCTCTCCGCAAGTGGGGCCATACGTGCCATTTACTTTATTATTCCCGCTCTCCCCGCCGCCACCCCCCCATTGCTTATTTGCCTCCCCCAGCCTCCAGCCCCTAGTTTGTGGCGGAGATCTCCAGCCCCAGGTCTTACTTACTCTACTACGGTACCCCGCATAATGCGCGACTCAGGGGGCGGGGGGAAGGCGGCGGCGGCCCCTCCATAGTTCGTGGGGCTAACGTTGGTAATGGTATGGCTGGCTTTTCCGCCACCAACATATTCCCAGGTTTCACGATGAAAATGCCCAGAAGTTGTGCGTACGTGAGACTTGCAGGTAAGTAAGTATACGCGGCTTTCTTCGAATTCCCAACGGCTCGGGGAATAATGACATCGGGTTGTCTCCACAAACTCTCCAAATTCTCCTCTGGTACGCCATGGGTATTGTTCGTGTTGGTGGTTGCGGGAAACACCTCCCCGGGTTTTCGCCGTTGACAAGGTGTGAGAGGTCAGACGACCTGGTTCTGAATTGAGTTGAGATGTAAGTAGTACCAGTACCAGGTACAAACCATGGTCACGATGTATATCCTACGCCCCAACAAAAAACCAAAAGGCCCCACCGGACCGGACAATAACAACAAGCCATACATAGCAAGATCGGCGGCTATAGCCCACGAAATGGATATTTTGATCGAAGAGAATCGAGTGGTTCGGTTGGTGCTATGTAGCATGCAAAGCAACAGTTCACGGGCCTCTATCTTGCACAAAGAACTGCACCCTGACGTCTCTCCTCTATTTTTCCCCGCATTTTTCCAATGTCTCCTTCTTCCCTTCCCTTCCTGCAAGAAATGATTTCCCTCCCGGGTGTCACGAGCACACCTACTCTGCAGTACGTAGTAGGTTTTCGAAGCTCTCGGTAACCCTATGCTTTTCCTTCTCTTCCTCGGTGAGCGGAAGATTCCCCGGTCTCACCAGCACGATCGAGTCCATTCCCGCCTGCTTTGCCGCTTCCACCTCTAGTTTTCCCCAATTAGGTCCGTGCGTTTTTAAAAATGTGGGATGGATGTGGGATGGATGTGGGATGGATGGTACATACCTTTGACGTTGTCGCTCAAAAACAACCAGTCCGATGGCTTGATACCTTCCTTTTCGCTGATGGACGCATAACTAGCTGGGTCTTGCTTCATCCCCGCGTTGACGGTGTCGTAGTATCCGGACAGCAATGGGGTCATGTCCCCCAGCGGCGTGTCAGTGTACTTGAAGAGGAGCTTCTGGGCTGTTACAAAAAAAAATTCAGTAAGTATCCCCCTCAATTCCAGAGGGAAGGTAGGTTATGTACCGGCAACAGATCCCGATGAGTAAATCAAGACTTTCCTCCCGTCATCAACCCAACGTTGAATTGCGGGGAGAACATCGTTGTAGATCGGAGCTTTGATAGAGCCAGTTTCATACCCGGTGCGCCAGAGAAGACCTAAAAAGTCCGGGCCACGCGTGGGCTAAGTTAGCATGGCGGTCGTATCGATAAGCAACTGACATTATCAGATAAACTGGCGGGAGCTCGAGTTCCCCCTCCCCCTCCCCCTCCTCTGCCCATCCCTCCCCCCTTCCTAGCGGGCGGCCCCCAGGAGGTGTTGAAACCGCCTCTTCAGGAACCTTGACGGATTTTTAGGTAACCCCAGGAAAAGCCAATCAGACCGCACACGCGCCCATTCTGGGCGGAGAAAAAATGCGCGACGATATGCACTTCAGAAAACTAAGGTTCCAACGTTCGTCCCTTTCTCTCCCATCCCATGTTTCGTGTGGGAACACCACCTTTTCGCATGGGGAGGATTGGAGGATTGGGAGGGTGTGGCTTTCGTGAAACTCCTAGGATAGGTAGGCTTATTCTTTTTTTGCCCAGAACTCTTAGAGGGCCCAATATCCCCTTTTGCCACAAATAGAGCCTGGAATAAATGAATCGCGAGATCCAAGAGCCGGTTTGGCTGTTTATCGCGGTGGGCAACAAAGAGGGTGTGATGGAGGAGACGAATCGCGAAAAGGGGACTGTCCATACGTGGGTAGCGCTAATGCACACTGCAATGCAAAGGCAGGGTGGGGAGGGGAATGGCGATATCGATCAAATCTATGAGTTATGGAGGTACAAGAATAAAGAACGATTCCTGAGAACTTGGAGGTATATGATTGGAAAGGTTTTCTCGGATCGACATACCTTGCAGCTGCTTCAAGCACGCGACTTTCAGGTCTTGGGAGGTGAGGTCGCGAACGTAGCTCTCAAGGTGCTCTGGCGTGTCCCTTGCATGTTCGGGAAAAGCGTCACGGAAAGGCTCAAACGAAGCCTTGTTCCAGTTGTCGCGCAGGAAGGCTGGGAGGACCGACAGTGCATAGGGAAACTGTGGCCACCCGTTGTGCGGGGTCAGCTGTCAGTACATACGTTTGAAAATAGGACAGAAAGGTTCCGAGGTATATATTTGGTGCAGATCCTTTTCAGCGAGTAATGTCTCGTGAATGACCCAGTGGATGGGTGCTGACTTTGCTGAGACGCCGAAGCAGAAGTAGCTAGGTTGCGGCAGCATCAGCATCAGCACCAGCAAAGCAGAACCAACGAAGGCCGCATTGTAGCATCGACAGTCCTTAACAAGTATTATAGGAAGTACTGCTGCTGTAGCTTCCTCCTTCGTCGTTCTTTGCCCGCGTCATGCCAATCACCGGGCCTCACGGGGATGAAGAAGTCGGTTCATATGCTATCTCCCACTTTGAATGTGCCGATCACCGGGTGATAGTTTCGGAGGTGGGGAAGAAAAACAGCAAGCAATTGTTTGTAGCAGTGTCTCACTTACCAGCGTATCTCGGACAAAACTAATGGAACAGACCTATTCACGATGGGGAAGAAACGCGAACCCTCAATCAGTGCCTCTGTTCCGAACAGATTGCGCAGAGGGTCTAGAGAATTTTTTACCGTTCCTTTCGAACAGACAGACAGATAAGGTCAGCGAAAGGATTCGTTGCGAAGATAAAAAGTGTGCGCAGTGCATATAGGCAATATCATGGTAGATAACGGGGGTTGGAAGGGTATGGGGTACCTTCTGAGAAACGCCAAGAGATGTCAATGTTAGCAAGCGAGTTTCAGGGAAAATGTGGGGATGGGAACGCGATGAGGAAGAAGAGGTCGCGCACCAATATCAAGCAGCACTGCTTTGGGCGACGGCATGGCTTCCAACGGGTTCACTAAGGGTGCTGCTGCTTTCTGACGGAGCCGAGGGTAATGAAGGGGTCGAGAGTGAGCGCGGTGAACGAGTTGTTTGGCAGATGATGATTGTCGCACAATTAGGCGCAAATGCAAGAAACATGTTTCTGCTACCTGAGGGACGTGTCACGATAGATACACCATTCTTGCGAGAGATACCGAATATTCTCTGTGCTTCCATCTGTATTTCCAGGTCTTTCAGGCTGTAGACAGCAGCAGTAGGCTGCATAAAAAGTACTAGTACATTGGGGCGTTGTGATGTATCCCCTAGGAGTGCATGTCGTTGATGCGTTTGAGGAGCTGATAGGTATGGTGACACTCACCAGTGTGCTTGCACCTTCCGCATCGCCCGTTTTTGCGCCCAACAAGTTTTGCGCAAGGCAATTTGTTTATCTTGTCTTGGACTTCACCATCGTCGTCTCCTATGTAATGTATTGGGAGTGCTGCGCCTTTGCTGGTGTCATTTAATCACCAATAAATTCTGGAGATGAGGTACTCCGCTGCATCTGGCCGTATGAACGAACGGATATACGGATAGTAGCACTCCGTCGGCCTTCGACCGGACTCCCGCACCCGGCACCCAAGCAGTTCCGTCTTTTCACGATGATGATGATGATGATGATGATGATGATGTCGCAACTCCGAGAAAATAATTTCTAATGACCCCAGCCTTTGAAATGAATGTTTGCATTACGAAAATGTCGACGACTACTTTAGCATTCTTGCCGACGACACGTAGCCGGCGCGTGGTGAGGTGCTTTGAAAGTGTAGCTGTGATACTTCCGGTCGGTATGTATTCCAACAGGCCGCCTTGAGGCCCTGAGGTCTCCAGCACTTGGGCATCTCATGAAGCATAAACTTAGCGCTCCATTAATATCGATGCACACGATGGTTGGATGGAAGCTCATCGAAAAAAAAGCTACTGTCGCAGATCTGCATAAAATCAGTTTGAGCTCGTTTCGCGCTGGTGGTGTGTCAGGGAGTCCTTTCACAAGACAGAGGGCGAATACGATCTATTACCGAAAACAAGCAAGGTCGGCAAGTGCGACCACTTTGTAACTTGGTTATTATTGGACCATCGCATCATCTCCCCAAAAAACATTAAATTTCCACCCACACCTTGCCGCTCTTGCACCCACCACGCCCGTCGCTCGTCGAATCAAAACAAATTATCGCGAAATAAAAAGCAACCTTGCGCGACGACAGTAAATGCGCCCGCCAATCAAATCGCCCTTGCCTGTCAGGGCAGCTATATTGCCTGACGCGGCTAGCGCCAACGCGTGGAGCGACGCACAGCCCTCCGCGCAGCTATTCCTATCTGGCACGTTCCCACACACCGCCCGGATTCTCACTTCGGATATGAGGATACCGGGTCGGGGATGTCATCGAGGCTGCTAACCCTTCTCTGCCAACACGCAGTCGACCTGACTAACCACTCTAATTGCCAGAGGAGTGGTGGGTGGGCAGCGTCGGTGGTGGTGGTGGCTGCCCAGTAAGTCAGTATTTTCTGGACCTTTCCACGCACCCAACCCATACGTTTCCCTTCCCTGCCCGACTTGCCTCTGACTTGCCTTGCCTTTTATCGTCGTCGCTTGCTCCTCTTCGGCCCTGACAGTTGCTACGTTGCGTTGTTCCGTTACCAACCATCTGTCCTGACCTCGCTGCTAGTCATCAACCCCCGTTGTCGTCGTCGTCGTCGTCGTCGTCCTCCCTTTCCTCTCCCTCCTCCTTCACCTTTACCTGGCCACCTCCATCCTTTGACCTCGACCGACCTCAACGCATTCAGCTTTTCTCGTTCGCGCCTCCTCCCTCCCTCGAGCAACCTGCAATCCATCAGCATAGAGAACCTCCTGCTTCCAAAATCGTATCTCGGTCCGCAATCACCCCAGCGAGATATCAACATCCACCAAGTACAAGCAACAACACCGACTGCAACAGCAACCCAACACACGACTAAGCAGACAGATCCTCTTACCGTCGGATACAGAATTACCATTGCAGTAGTTTGATCGAGTCCTCGCCATTTCGCCCGCCACACTCTCTACAGTTGTCACGACCAGCCGCTTTTCGAGTGCCTTAGCCGATAATCAAGCAAGTTCGTTACTGGCAGACAATCGAAGTGAAGAGAGAGAGAGACTTCGAACAAAGTCGTGCCCATTCTGACCTCCGTTTACGCAATAAAGAAGCCCATCATATCTGGAACAATAACTTTGGTCTTGCTAGTGTGAACATCAACCCACCGCAGAAGAAGAAGATTCCATAGGCCCAGGGCTCGTAGGAGTCCTACTTCTAACGACTTTCCTATTCTCTTGTCAATCTTTGAACTGGTATGGGTTTCTTGTGGATCCTCAATTTCATCGTGTGTTTTGGAGGCTAACGATGACTCAGTCTATACAACACAACATCACTCTGCCAATGCACTCATAAGCTCGTCCATTCCTTCCCGATTCACTGCTACGAATTTTTTTCGATTCCCTGCCTTAGGAAATCAACCCGTCTGCTTTTCATGTCAATATCACTGGAGTTATAAGGTCAACAGGTCGTCATCATTTTCTCTTTTTTCCGGTCAATATCCCCCAATCTATCGCTAGAATCCGACACGCCCATCGAACAGACCGCTTGCGTTCTGCTTGATCCCGCTTCTTTTGAAGCCTCTCCTCTTCCCCCCGGTTTGGTGCCTCCGGATAGGAACAACCCCCGCTGTATCATCACCTGTCAAGATAGCGGATTAAATCTGCATATAGAGAGTTTTGTAGTGTAGGCACTCGATTGATTTTCGAGCGCCTCAGCGTTACTTTCAACCACAATTTCTGCATAATCGAGTAAAGTTTTACCTCCCAAATCACCAAGTTGCAATGGAGTGCATGAGAGATACCTTTAAGGAGGGTGTTACCCTCGGAGGGTAGGGAATTCCACTACGTTGGAGCAAGACGTTATTCTAACTTGAGAACAGACGTTATGAAGCGGTCAACCTTCTCAACCACGGTTCCTTTGGAATGGTTTTCCTTGCTAAGGACATCATCAACGACCAACCTGTCGCCGTCAAGTGTCTCGTCAAGCCGGGTTCTCCGGCTGCTGCCGAGTCCGAGCTTTCCATTGACGAACTCTCTCAGGAACTTGCATATCACAATCAGCTTGGAAACCATCCTCATATTGTCAATCTCTTGGACTCCTTCGAGACCGAATCCCATTCCTTCCTCGTTCTGGAGTTTTGCCCTATGGGTGATCTCTACGAGGCCATTCGTCTCGGCCGCGGCCCCCTGGAAACCGAACACGTCAAGACCTTCATGTTGCAGCTCGTCGCTGCCGTGGAACACATGCACTCCAGGGGCGTTTACCACCGCGATATCAAGCCGGAGAACATCTTTTTGACTCAAGATGGAGATGTAAAGCTTGGTGATTTTGGATTGGCAACTACTGAAGAATGGACCGAGGAGAGTGGTGTAGGAAGTGACCGTTACATGGCTCCAGAGCAGTACGATGCTTTCGGAGGCTACTCGCCGGAACAAGCGGATATTTGGGCTATTGGAATTTGCTTGCTCAACATTCTTTTCTCCAGGAACCCGTTCTCCACTCCCACCGAAAGTGATCCACTCTTCGCCGACTACGTGCTCGACCGAGAGGCACTGTTTGATATCTTTCCAACATTGTCCTACGATACCTTCGAGGTTCTCATTAACTGCCTGGCCCTTGACCCCAATAAGCGTTCCCTGGCTGCCGTCCGCGAGACCATCGAACGTGTCGTGAGCTGGACAACCGACGACGAGAGCCTCGACGACTTCTGCACGGAGGACAGAGATGTCATCCCTGTTTCAGTCAATCGCGAGCCTCTTCGCACTCCTTCCATCCAGACTCCAGCCATCAATGCCGGATCCGCCTTCCCTTGGGCCCAGGCATTGCATATGTCACCCGTACCGCGTCAACTCTCCGCTATTCCTGACACCGTCGACGAGCCCACCGTGCGCTACTCCGAAGAGATGTTTAAAGATAACCCCGATGAGTATGCCAGAGATATGGGCTATTTCGTTCCACACCCCGCCTCCTACGACTCCGGCCTTGGTGCTTCCTTTTCCTCGGTCCCTAAGGGGTTCAATCTTCGAAGTGATAAGATCGATATTAAGACTCGGGCTCCCGCTAAAGACTCGGCCTTCGATTATGGTGCATCAGCTGCCTCGAAGTCTTGGAGCGATTGGGTCATCGAAGATGAAGAGGAAGAGGAACGTGAACGCTTCGAAAGAGAGAAGGAACTCAAGCGTAGAAGCTGGAGTTACGAATCTGATCCTGGCTACGTCGATGATGATGACGAGTACGACGTCGAATGGGTTGGTGGTGGCTGGGAGGATCTCGCGATTTAGCACTTCCGGATATACAGCAATCTGGTTTTCTCGGGTTTCCTTTTGTTGGACTATCTTCGCTATCGATTTGATCTGAGTTTCTTTCTTTCCTTCAACATTCAGAGAGATTCTTTCGATTCAGCATCTTTGGCAACAGTTCGACATATTGTATCACGGAAAGCGGGTTGTGGTTAACTGGATTCCGGTTGTCACTGTTCGATTTTTTTTTCTTCTTCTGGCTTGGTGTGAGGAAGGATTTTCTTTTGGTTGGAAGGAGCTTCCCCCTCTTGTCAATCCAAATCGCTTCCGGTTTTCGGGGGTACAGCTGATCCAACTGGTTTATTCGCCTTTGGTTCAGTCATGCAATTGTATCTATATTGACTGTACCATTCAAAATACCCTCATACATATTTTCAGGAGTTTGTTGTGTCTTCTCTCATTTTTGCGCGTTACATGCACATATATCATTGACCGTGTTTTGCCTTATTTTCTGCAACGTTTCTTCTGTGTGTATATTTTTCTGCCTCCTTGTGTATTCACGTGTGTATCTTCCTCTCCCTCTCATTTCCTTTCCTTTTTGTCTAACTCGGCATCTCTTTTTGTCTATGGGTGTGGGTGGTTTGGGTCTGGGTCCGGTTTTTTGATTTCAATGTTGGGTTTTTTATGACGGGTTTTTTTCTTCAGTTCAGCGGTATATCTTGTTTTCGCCTTTTGGGTGAGATGGTGCTTGGTGTCTTGCTTTTGTCTCCCGCGGATATCAACTCCTATCATTTTTTTTTCCTGTCTACGAAAACCTGAGAAAAACACATAGGTTTATTGGCGTCTTTATTTCGGGGCTTTTTTCGGTTGTTGCTGCTGACAGCTCGGATTACTTATTTTTTTACATCCAGCTGCTTCCGCAGTGGCAATGTTGTATGTAGCATAAGATTGTGGGTGGGTGTGGGGCGGGTGGTATGGGGCGTGGGCTTTCTTGGTTGTGTGTTTCTTCTTGATAGAACATGTGGGAAGGCGGTGATGGTGATGGCGGGGAGGATTGAGATTGTGGAGGATGATGGGCAAAGCCAAGTAACATTGGTATAGCTTTTTTACTGATGTGAAAGGAATTCGAAATGGATGCTATTTTGCACCATTTGAGGAAAGGAAAAAAGATTCAAGAAAAAAAAAAAAGATTTTTTTTTTTTCCAAACTTTTGAGAATTTTTTTTTTGGATATATGATTGTGCCTTCTTCTTCACCTTTGAATTCTCCTTGCTTTCCCCAATTCCGTGAACATTGAACACGTTTACTTCTTGGAAAAAAAGGGGAACCCCTCCTCCGCCGCCGCCGGGGGGGGGGCGGAGCTATGGCGTGGCCCAGAATCCAGATCCAGGTTTTCTACTAGCTAGTCCTTCCTTTCGCTCGGATGAGGCAATGATCATGACACTCCTCCCCCTACTCCCTTACTCTAACTCCCCCGCAAATTCCCAACGAACGGCTATCTGATTTCCGTAGATAGACCTTCTTGGTTCTTGGTTCTTGTCGGCCGGGAACGCGGATGTTACCGCGCTAAATTGCTTAGGATCGAG